>JAJJWW010009300.1:0-115659 GCA_023531295.1 Papaver armeniacum | reverse complement strand
ATCAGAAGAGGACGATAAACCACCCACTTATGTAGAAGATATAGGATCTCTTTAAAGATAGCAAGTTTTGTTACCGTAAACACTTTTATAGAAACAATATACGAGCACATATTGTCAGTATCAACCTTTCCTTACTTCTCGAAAATTAACCTGGTGAGTAAAATGAGGTGTAGATATAAACTCGACATCCTCTGTATGCACTGACAAAAACCCTAAAAAAATCTTCTCAACGATTCAGAAGAAAAAAATGGCGGGTAGCTCGGATAACCCATCAACACAAGGTTCTTCTGGGTTCAGTACATATGGATTTCCACATAATCCTGAAACAAGCCTGATGAACAAGCCGAAGTTGATCCTAGAATCGTCTTAGATGAACCCGATGGAGAAAATCTCGAAGAAGAGGAAGATCGAGAGGATCTTTACAATGATAACTTCTTGGATGATTATCGACCTATGGGTGAACATGATCAGTATGAACGTGTTGGACTTGATGATTCATTTGAAGATGAGAGAGATTTTAATCAGATTATGGAGGATAAAAGATCCGCTGGAGTTGACCTTGATATTAGAGATGAAGGAGACGAGGATGGCGATTGGCGTGGATCTAAGTTTCCTCGTCTTCTACATGACCAAGACACAGACGAAACTATCAGTTACAGACGTAAAAAGTGGTCCAGAGCTAGGCCTCCAGTAAAACCTAGAGGCTATACAGATGATATACAGATGACCGATCAGACAGATGTAGGTGGAGTCCGAGGAACACTGAGGGAGTGGGTTACTCGGGATGAGGTGCGTCGTTTAATTGCTAACAAATTTAAAAAGTTTTTGATTGCATACGAGAACTCTGGGAATCAGCAAGGAGACTTTGAGTACATCCGACAAATAAATGAGATGGTATTAGCAAACAAATGCAGCTTAGAGATCGACTACAAGCAACTCATTTTTACTCGTCCCAACATTGCCATTTGGCTTGCTGAAGCACCTCAGCCAGTTCTTCAAGTCATGGAAGACGCTGCCAAGAGCGTTATATTTAATTTATATCCGAACTACAAGAATATTCATCAAAAGATATATTTGCGGATAACCAATTTCCCAGTATATGATCAGATACGCAACCTAAGGCAGATTCATTTGAACACCATGATCCGTATCGGAGGAGTTGTAACTCGAAGATCCGGTGTTTTCGCCCAGATGCAGCAGGTGAAGTATGATTGCGGTAACTGTGGATCGGTTCTTGGACCATTTTTCCAGAATTCGTATTCAGAAGTTAAAGTTGGGTCATGCCCTGAATGCCAATCAAAAGGAACGTTCACTGTCAATATTGAGCGAACAATTTATAGGAACTACCAGAAGCTTACCCTTCAAGAGAGACCAGGGATTGTTCCATCTGGTCTGCTTCCAAGATTCAAAGAAGTGATACTTTTAAACGATCTTATTGATTGTGCTCGCCCCGGAGAAGAAATTGAGGTCACCGGTGTATATACAAATAATTTTGATTTATCTCTGAACACAAAAAATGGCTTTCCTGTTTTCTCCACCGCAGTTGAAGCAAACCATGTCATCAAGAAGCAAGATCTTTTTTCTGCTTACAAACTTACACGGGAAGACAAAGACAAAATTGAGAAGTTGGCCAGGGATCCCAGGATCGGGGAAAGGATTGTTAAGTCCATAGCACCATCGATCCATGGGCACGAGGACATTAAAATGGCGCTGGCTCTTGCAATGTTTGGAGGCCAGGAGAAGAATGTTAGAGGTAAACATAGATTGCGAGGGGACATAAACGTACTCCTCCTGGTGACCCAGGAACTGCAAAATCACAATTCCTCAAGTATATTGAGAAAACAGTGCAGAGGGCTATTTATACAACTGGTAAAGGAGCTTCTGCTGTTGGGCTCACTGCATCAGTGCACAAGGACCCCATAACACGAGAATGGGCACTTGAGGGAGGGGCTCTTGTCCTTGCTGATAGAGGAATTTGCCTGATTGACGAGTTTGACAAGATGAATGATCAGGATAGAGTGAGTATCCATGAAGCCATGGAGCAGCAAAGCATTAGCATATCAAAGGCTGGAATTGTCACTTCACTCCAGGCTCGGTGCTCAGTCATTGCTGCTGCAAATCCAATTGGAGGAAGATACGATTCTTCCAAGACCTTTTCGCATAATGTTGAACTTACAGATCCCATCATCTCTCGTTTCGATGTTGTTTGTGTTGTTAAGGATGTAGTCAACCCAGTATTGGATCAGATGCTTGCTGAATTTGTTTTGGATAGCCACTCCAGGTCACGGCCAAAGGGCGCTAACTTAGATGATATGTCTGTAAGCAGTTCCCAAGAAGATCCGGATGCATATGCTGTGCAAGTTGATCCCGAGATACTTCCCCAAGATATGCTTAAGAAGTATATAGCCTATGCCAAGTTATATGTGTTCCCAAGGTTGGATCATGCTGACCTGAACAAGGTAACAGAAGTTTATGCGGAGCTACGTAGAGAGTCATCCCAAGGACAAGGGGTTCCAGTCGCTGTTAGGCATATAGAGTCAATAATAAGGATGTCTGAGGCACATGCAAGAATGCACCTAAGACAGCATGTGAAACAGGATGATGTGGACATGGCAATTAGGGTTCTACTCGATTCCTTCATTTCAACACAAAAGTTTGGGGTCCAGATAGCTTTGCAGCAGAGATTCAGAAAGTACATGACATTTAAGAAGGATCACAACGGTATTCTCATCCACATACTGCGTGAGCTGGTGAAGGATGCATTGCACTTTGAAGAACTTGTAAAGGGGTCTATTGATGGACTTACCCAGATTGAAGTCAAGGTGGAGGAGTTGCAAAACAAGGCACGGGTTTACGAGATATATGATCTGAAGCCCTTCTTCACCACTCCCGAATTCTCTAGCGCCAACTTCCATTTGGATGAAGACCGGGGCGTGATTATACATTACCTTGCAACATGACCATACAAGATGCTGCGGTAATGTTTTTAAATAACTTTGTCACGAATGATAGTGAATTTGTTAGTTTGGAACTTGAGGATATTTTGCCGACACATTCAAATATTATTAATTTGATAACGGATATATGCATTTTTCATGGTTCCCAGTATTTGTAATCTCATGAAATTATATATCCCTCACAATTATGAATTGTGCAACTAAATAGACCATAAGGTTTTCGCCGGTTCATGTGGGTATGGCATGGTAGATAGGGTGAGCATGGGCCGGTATGGACCGGTTTTCGCCTCATCCGCATCTAATCCATTGCACTACGGATTTAAAACTTGGCATCTGCATCCAATCCATATCCAACGGATTTGCATCCAATGGATACACTGATGGACGGATTGGATGCGGATAATTCAATGGATTTGTTTTAGTTAAAATTTATAGTAAAGAAAATAAAGCTAACACAAATGACTCCTTATAAAACCTACATATCCTATATATGTATACAAACATAAAAATGTCATGTACAACACCCCAAGCAAACATCTTAAAAATTCCTAAATGATCCATGATATTTTCTAGAACTACATAAATGCCATTAATTTAACGGATATGGATGTCCAAATGGATTTTCACTGCATCGGCCAATCCGTTATCCGATTTTAAAAATTCCATCCACATCAACCCATTACGAATGGTCCGGGCATCCATCCGTAAATGAACGGTTGCTCCCGGTTAAATCCGCGGATTACGGGCCAAATGCTCACCCCTAATGGTAGATATAAATCAAGAACTACTCGGCCAACTTATAGTACTAGCAAATACTGGGCCGGTGACAGAGCCATTGGGCTTAAACAGATTAGGTCTTAGGGTTTAACAAGAATACAACCGACCATATATACATACATACAAAACCTCGTCGCTTATCTTTTTCTGTAGATCTCAGTAAATCGATATCTCATTGCGAAATGACAATTGATATATGGGTTATGAATGAGATATTAGCTTATTAGGAGAATCATCACATTCAAATATTTTTGTTATAATGTATATCCACTTTTCTTCAAACTATACGCACATCTCTTTCTCTTAGATCTACTTTGCAATTGAATTTTTTCTGCAAATTGATTATAGAAATACGGGCTCAGGATGAAATAGTGTTGGGTTTTCTTTCAGAAAGTAGCTAGTATCACTATTTGATGAAATTTCTACTGGATTTCCTTGTTTTCAAATGAATAAAAGTATATGTTTGATGAAATTTCTAAGAAAATATCTTGCTTGATTTATGACTGTGTGTAGAAATTATGCAGAGAAGTTCAAGACTGGTTGTTTGATTTTTTGGTGAATGGTGTTTAAAATGTTTTTCAAATTCTGCTATTCTTTTTACCTTAGAATGTGAATTCGCTCAAGCTGAATTAGATAGTCAAAACTCTGCACAAGTAGTAATGTTAGTAGGCTTGTCAACTGTACTTACCAAAATCAAAATATGTTAGTATGAATATGGAAAGAGTTATTTAGTGTGGGGGCAAAATATCGCACAAAGCTAATCCACAGCCTTTCCTCCAATAAGACAACCATTAGTACGAAGAGGAAAGAAATTTGGCGAAGATTAATCACACGATAACAAAGCAGACACACGAAGAGGAGCCATGCGACTGATACAAGGTGATACTTACCAAGATGGGCGCGAAGCTGCAATGCGAGAAGACAGTGATATTTTCCCAGGGCTTGGCGAATGAGACAAACTGAAATAAGATCAGCACAGAGATTTTGCATGTGATCACCAGTTGTCTTCTACTGATGTATCTGCCTATATAAGGATTCAAATAATGAAGAGAGAGGGGTAGTTAGAGAAGAATTCAGTCAAATAAGTGAATCAAGAACACAATAGAGAATAGGGAAAAGCCATTAAAGTTCATTCCAAACTTTATTTTTTCCATATTGTTATATATCCAATACCTTTGCAATTGTTGTAAGAACCCCATATATTCAATACAAAGTGTTTGAGAAAGATCATACTAGTGTCAAGTGGTGTATAATCTCATTAATGTCAAATTTGATCCCCATGACTTAGTCTTTTTGTTATTATCATCTCATCGGGTGTAGCTATCGTATTTTTGGTAGTTACATTTTGGCGCTAGAAACAGGGAGGACTTATCCTCACCTGCTAGTATTCATCTAGAAATGATTGTTCACCTAAGTTCATTGATTATCTCATTACCACCGTCTTTTGTTTTTTGTCAGTTATTAGAAGTTGTTTGTTAACTGTTTGAAGTCATCATTGCTCTAAAATCCACCTTTTTCCTTCTTAAAACATAAACATAACGTCACTGTGATCTCCCATCATACAACTGTGATAGAAACAGTTCCCTTGTTTTGAATTAGGAAATATCTAAAATTACTTGTCGTCCCAAACGCCCGAAACCCAATCATGCAAAGAGACACCTCTAATAATGGGAAAAAACTAGCAGCTGTCATGGAAGACTCTCACTATTGGACGGAATGGGTTAGGCCATACGATCCAGAAAGACCAATGTTGGACATTGGTACCAACGAAAAGTGGGGAGAAAACCAGTTTTACCATCAAAATCAAAATATGGAGGTCCTCGCTCTCCAGTGCGAGTATGAGGCAAGGTTCGCACAATGGAAGGAGACAGAGAAGATGTTGATTACAGAACGAATCAATCTTGCTCAAGAACATGGGCGACTAATGATAGAAAACCAGAACTTAAAACGAAAAGTGTGAGAATACGAGTTGGGAATAGAATACGGAGAAAGTTTCAAAAGATCCTGTAGAGAAAGGTAGGTCGAATGGGACGAGAAATCAAAAGAGATAGACAGACAACTGTGGAGCGAATTGTACCAACATGAGCGAAAGGGAAAAAGGATGAGAAGAAGGGAATTCTATCAGAATGAACAAGAGGCAAAGATAGATCAACACATGAGTCACATCGAAACCATAACGAGGAGGAACCAAGGGGGTGGAAATATGATACAAACTACATCTGTGAAAATAGAAATTGAAGAACCACACAACGAAGCGCCAAGGCGAACCTATAAAGGCGACAGCCGAAATAGCCATGCTGAAGGACAAGTCCCGGCCCAAATCTAAGAAGAAAGGGAGGGGAAGATCGTCTACTACACCTCACTCATCACGCAAAGACAACAAGAGAAAGGACAACACTCAATATGCCGAAATAAGAACAAACTAAGTACTGACTCAAGAAAGTTTAATATGAAGCGAAGTCCTTTCCATGAGCGAGCAAACAAAGGCGAAGCAAAGTCTCAGCGACAAATTTTCTCATAAGACCTCAATAGGGGGCATCAAGATACTATTATAAACCCTCTACCTAGAAATTCTGGGACTACGATTGCGGCATGTCAATCTAGTTCGTGTGGTCGTGCAACGGCGTTTTAGCACGATCGCGTAAGAGGCGACCCTTAAGCCCTAACGCGCGTCGCAATTGGGGCATCCTGGAGAAGTTACTTATTGGGCCGCAATGCCAATTGGCTAGAAGAAACTTTAACTCAAGGCTGGCCTAGCTGATGAGGAAGAGGACTAGTACTAAGTCCAATTTTCTGTATTGCACGTTCTCTCGGCAGAGATATTTTTACAAGAATTTAAGTGAAAGAGGATTTCAAACGTGTTCAATTCCACGTCCTAATTGAAATGCGTGTGATCGGAACATCCAATTCCATTTGACAATTACTCATCAATATAACTTTTCATATGTTTTGCTTTCACCCAAAATTTACATGAGAGAAAGTGCATGGTAATCAGCTTATTTCAGCAAAAAAATCAATCTTTAAGTGCAGCATCATGTTGCTAGGAAATGCCCAAAGAATGCCGATCACAAAAAAAAAAAAAATGCCCAAAGAATAACATTCTGCATCTGGATGCGCAGTTTAGTTGGACGACATCACAAAAGCTTAAATGATAATTGTGAAGGAACTCTGGAAATCATGAAGAAGCACCGGTAGAAAACGAGAAGTTCATTATAATGGAAGTCAACAGGTTCTCCGAGTTGGGCCTTTCCAAAGATTTCACTAGTATGACTTCATGAACTTAACCAATAACCACAAGCAAGTTCCTGTGCCAAAGCCGAATAAAATGCTACGCAAAATAAACTGACCTAATAAATTTTGTTTTATAACTCTATGGGCCTCTCCACTCATTGCCAATTGGTTCTGAGTTGGATGCCTGTATTTCAGAGCCAGGACCTGTATGAGACGTGAGACCCAGTAAGACCCAAGAAGGCAGGGCAACTATACAGTAGTAGTTATAATGTTGTGTGGAGCTACTTACTCCACTTGTTGCCAATTGGTTTTGAGTTGGATGCCTGTATTCTAACAAATTATTCAAAGCTAGTGGTGGTCGTTTTTACAAATAGATGGTGTGCGTCCGTACGAACTAGTAGAAAAATTATTCGTTCATATACCACGTTCCTTTTTTGTGACTTCGAAAATCACTCTCAACCCTTCAAGTACATAATCCATGATATAACTATTCTTCTTCCACTGATTTTCTCCAGCTACAACTGAGTTCTTTACAAACTATAACCCAACTTGTTTACAACTTCGTACTCCATTTCCTTCAAAAATATCTCCTTAAGCTCTTCGTATATAACCTATCAAACCATGGCTTTGCCGGCGATAATCCTTAGATCAGTTGAAGAGAAATATTAAGTTGAATTTTTCAAAAAAAATATAAGTGTGAGTTTTTTTAGTTTGTTTCAGGTAGTGGCTTCGAAGATAGAGAGAAGAAGAAGGAACGAGCATGTTACATGGCTTATGGCCCATGGATGTGTGGTCCATCTATTACCTAGTGTTTCCCCTTTATATATATTGTTCCATGTAATCCTATTTATTTTGATGAATGGAAACCACTCTCTGCCTCTTTGCTTTCCCTACATTTCCACTACAACACGTTCACGCACGAGCTCTAACCCCGCGGCGATCGAATACGCTACGCTGGAATTGTTGTAATCAATGAAATCGTCGTCAAATAGTTAAGTTGGATCAATTTTCCTATTATTTTTCCCCCTTGCTTTTGAGTTTTGCATAACCAATTTGATTGGGATTATTAAATATGTGTTGAAAGCATTAATCCGTGGGTGAAAACTGATTTAATGGTATATCTGTATTTGGATCTATTAAGTCCATGGTGAAAATTGATTTGATGCTATTCGTATTGTGTAGGAATAATCAGGTAGTAATCAAAATAATTAGAGTTACCTTGATTATTTTAATACTGCATATGTACCAATCAGGAATCACTAGTTACTTCATATGTAGAAATTACTATTATTAATTCAATCTTTGAATTACTTTGATTAATTTAATCGTTTGTATTTTGGTAATTTTTGCTTGCGGATCTGGAGATTCTCTGAAAAGAGGAGAAAGATTGTATCGTCTGTGAAAAACGAAAAGTTTTTGTAAACCCTTTTCGTTCATGGAGAAAGAGAAACGTCTGGTTCGGTCCAGCATCCGGTTCGGTTCACCTAGTTCGGTCGGGTTCGGTTCACTCATTACGGTCCGATTTGGTTCGCTCGGTTCGGTCTGGTTCCGTTAATTCATTCCGGTCAGATCTGTCCTGTTCCAGCAGCCACCTGTCCTGGTTAAAGTTGTCATGTCCCGTTCTGGTTTTGTTCATGCCCTTTGCACGATTATTGCTTGAACTCTGAAGGAAAAAGGTGGCAGACTATGTGGACGTTATTCTTATTCTTGGCAGAACACACATGTATATCCCGGGTAAGATCCACTCACTAGTAAATGATCATTAAATTACTTTGGAATGTAAAGTCATGTCTGTCTTGTTGTCCTGGGTACCATCAAGACCTTTCAGCTTTTGTCTATATACACGGAACCAATATTCGAGGTATGTAACTATAATGTGGATTTTTACGTTGAGTAATTGCTAGGCATATTTATTTGTTTTTAGATCATGTCTATTTTTGTTTATTGGGTCTTAATATAAGTCCACATTATATAAATAGTCAGTTTAAATTATCATTGTTGATCTCAATAATTAAGAATTTTGGTCTTAATGTTATTTTTTCTCTTGAATATGATATTGGTTATAGTTGAATGATGGATTTTGTTTAATTGGTTGTACCAACTCAATTCAAATATATTCATTTGGGGTTTAGAAGTACTTGAACACCATTATTGCGTACTTGATATATTCCTCCCAAAAATTTGAATGTTTCGTGGAATGTAATCCACATGCCTCACTATTAACTGAACTAATTTCAAAATATACATCCGCATAAAATCACATGTATTCCAATTTTTGTGGAAGAATCACAAAAGATGATATATATGAGTTAGAAAATTTCCATTTCTACTTTATCCATTATACTAACGCACCAAAGATATATTGAAGTATGACAACAAGAGATTTATCTATGTAATCTATTCAACCTAAAGTAAGCAGTTGACATGTGTTATGAGATTCTCTTGGCCTGTTGAGATAAAGATATTTCCAAATTAAGAGAAATGTAGCAAAATTGAATATGGAAAGCACCCCGAAGTAATAAGGGTTAACCCTACCGAATCATATAAAGCATGTGAAAGGGACATATATATCATGGGATAAAGCTAAAATGTAATTCTAGCTTCCATCATAAATGAAAGAGTTGGAAATGACCTCTGGTTATAGGTGTTGGTATATACAATGTAATGTATGTAACATAGTAGCAACCAATTTTCACATCAACTTTAATGGAAACAAGAACTTTCCCCGCCAATTGACTATCTTATCGAGCGCAACACTACTCATTTTTTTCAAGATAAAATAAAGACGCTAATATCTCAAGATGTACCACGAGATAATCACACCTTGTTAAATTCCCAAGTAACCCAGGTAAATGGATATCATGTGAACATCAAAATGATGAGAACGTAATTGATTGCATGTTTTATAGTCTCTAATATATTTGGAAGGAAATATATTTTAGAGAAACTAATGAGTCAATATAGTGCAATGTAATTCACTATAATATTTGGATTATTGAATCCATATTGAATCCGACGATAAAATGTTAGAAACTGACTCATAAAGGCTTTGGGAATAACCATAAAGAAACTTTGGTTGTGACATGATGATTGTTTTGAAAGAACTCATACAAATATCACTTTATTTGAGTGAACTTAAATGTGAAAAGATTGAAAGAATGCAATGTGACGACATTCTCAATAAGTGTTTTCTAAATTACTAGATGCACAACCCTCCTTCCCATTATGCTTTTTAGGTAAGAAAGCATATCGCTCATTTTTACAAAGTCTTCAAGAAATGATCGAGACCATCCTAAGATGCAAATGGTAAAATTCCATATTATAAAGAAAACAAGGTGAAATTTAGAAAATATTCATGCATAATGCGGACCATTAAAGTGGCCGATGGATCTCGGGTGAATGTTTTGACATTTTGGACTAGTTATAGTTCCTAAGAAATTTGTGTTTGAAAACCCCTAGCACATATTACGTAATGCAAAGTGCAAAGGCTAACCACCCTTGTTAATGCTAGAGAATTTACATCAAAAGGACTTGATGAATATTGCATGTTTAATAGGATCAATATAGAGCATCTTATACCCAATGGTCTCGCAGAGGCTACCATCAAAGGTTGCGTATGGTGTCTAAGGAATAGGTTATACGCACTCTACCTACCTTTTATTACTTTGGGGATATGCAACATTACGCATCTTTACTTAATTTTTTGTAGAACCCGATATTAGTCAACCTTTTCTTGTGAGCAATGGTAACTCGAATTTAAGCTTCGACATTCTGCTTTTTCTTACGCATTTTTGGTTGCACTATATATGTGCCATTACGAGTCCACATCGTATCATAATGGGTCACGAAAATGATTAAGTAATTTTGTTGGATATTTAATCTCAACAATTATCCGCATTTTGGGTTATTTGGTTTTTGGTACTCACATTTTGTCCAATGTTAGTGTTTGGTCTAACATTTGCCCAACTTAGTGTTTGGTACTTGAAAATAACGCTGACTAGCTGACTCGTTAAGTTTTGACTTCTTAGAAATTAATTTAAAAAATAAATTAAAATAAATAAATGAAATTGTTAGCTTAATTTACTACCTTTACTTTTTTTAATATTTACATTAGATCAAACGGCTTCAATTGACCCATTTGGTTTCTGATCCTGATCTAATAGATTCTATATTCCTCCAGTCATTCGTGCACAAAGTTGAGTAGGCTCTTGGAGGTGTTCTTTGAAGTTTACAAACCAAGTAAGTAAAGAGCTATGATCATGGATTCACTATGATAACCAAGAGATTTATCATCGTTTAGATTACTAAGCAAAATAAAATGATATGATTTGAATTTGATTCGTGATGGATTGTTACGACAATAAAAAGGAGGAAGGAAATGCTTTGAGAAAGAAATTAGGGAAGAACATGTATTGTTTCCATTCATAAGGATGGTTAGGAAATTAAAGAAGGATATTGAGAGCTTATGAAGAATTAGAAGTTGGGTTTCTAGTGAACTCGAGTAATTTGTAAGGGTTTTGAATGAACAATTTTCCGAGGAAACATGTTATAGAAAAGGTTGTTGTTGCCGTTCAATGTGTGATAAATTGTTGAGATTCGAGTCTTTAGATTCCCGATGGATTCGAAATTACTTTGGAGGAAGAAGTTATGAAAGGAGCAGAAAAGTATATCTTCATCACACAGGAATCGCCCCAACCACTTGGTATAAACTCCACAAAGAGGATCTTTTCTAACTCTGTGTTTTTTTCTCTCCCGAGCTTCTCACTCACTCATGGTGGATAGGTTGAATTAAGAATATGATTTAAGGTATATATCGATTTAATTATCTATAAATTTGAATAAGTTCATTAAGAAGAGGAAGAACATTATAACTGAATCTTCAGTTGATACATTAGGGAAAATAATTGATAAATTAGGGCAAATTCTGAGAGAGTAAAGGAGGGTTTTCATTTGGGGAATAATAAAGGTGAGAGGAGAAATGGGTTTTTATGAAAGGAACATGAATCATGGTACTTCAGTATGGAAAGGGAAGAGTTTTTGGTGAAGATGAAAGAGTTCATGTTCAACCTCAAATGGGAACGAGTTTGTTCCTCTCATATGGTGATAATATTCCATTCACTTTGAAATGAAATCACATCATGTTAGTTCAACTCTTGTTTCTTCAATTTTTCTAAAATAGTTAATCTTCTCCGTATTGATGAAATTGATGCAAAAACATAAACTTTGAGTACCCAACAACATCACAAAACGATATATTCAATCATGCTTAATCTTCTTTGTTGATAATATTAATGGATCTTTTTCTTTAAAAATATGAAATTAAGTATTTTGTTTGTTTTAGAGTACTTATGTATTTGAAGAAGATGAGATGACTAACGTCCTGTGAAGGACAAGAAAATGTCCCACGTCTTTTTTATCATATCAAATTCACTAACTTCCGGTCCAAATAGAAGGGCATAACAAAATTATTTATTTATTTGATTTTCAAAATTTTTAATTAATACTAAATAGCATTCAAGAGTCAACGTTGGTCAACGTTATTTTCAAGTACTCAAACACTAAGTTGGACAAATGTTAGACCAAACACTAATATTGACAAAATGTGAGTACCAAAAACCAAATAACCCCGCATTTTAAAACCTTTGGCAGAGATCCCCATCGCTAGATTTGCAAAGTTATCACTTAATGAGACAAGCCTCCCCTCATTAGGGGGAGATAAGAAAAAGTATTTTCTAAGGGAACGACATGAATTGTCGTGGTGTGTTCCCACTGTATCTCATATTGATTGTTGTACTCCACAAATTTCACCGCCAATATACATCCTTCCCTTTTTTCTCCTTTTGATCCAACTCCCTATTTCATCTTAATCCGACAAGAATGGGGCATTGTTTATGGGTAAAAAATCAAGCTTCCGCCGATTTCCTAAATCTAGGGTGAGTGAGAAACTGGTTCAAACCTTTAAACAAATGTGGGCGTACGTGAGCACTTTATAGATTCGAGAGATCAACTGCATGAAGTCCGGCCTAAACCAAGAAATGGCCGCCCAGATTTGCCTTGTCTACAAAGTGGAGGAGAATGGTTGATTTGGGGAGGGAAGCAAAGAAAGGTGTTGAGGAGAGTAGTATCTCGACTTGTACGTAAAGTGAAAGCTTAGAAGCTTGAAGAGATGAAAGCTTTTGGGAGAGCTTGCAAAGTTGCCTTCTCCGGGAGAGTGTAAGTGTAGTATATTTCTCCCGACCGAGACTTGTTGTCCGGTGGAAATAGGTAAGACCTATTTATACAAAGTCAAGATTGAAACGTCTCGGCCTCATGAAGGAAGAGAGTAAAGGTGAAATAATGGGAGGAGGTGGTAACCGATGTGGTTTTAATGGGTGAAAACGTTTTTCACAATTATTTCCTCTTTTATTTGACCGCTTTATTCCTTTTCACACTTTCTTAATGTGAGCGTAGTGTACGCCGCATGTCAGGACTGCCAAACCAAAACCCTAAAGAAGCATCCCCAGCTTGTGCTGATGTCCTCGAGTGTTGGCTGCATCTCGAGTGCAAGTGGCGCTCTAGTGGCACAATGGCATGTATGAATGCCTTGGTGGTAGGTTAAGTATTTCCGCTTGGTGTTAGGGGTTACCAACAGTGTGGGTTTGGTCATATGCCAAATGGAATGTGGGAATGCCTTGTGGTAGGTTGCACGGTTTGCAACTTAGGCTACCAGCGTGTGTGTTTGGCATGTGCCAATGGCATGTGCAGTAATGCCTTGGTGGTAGGCTGCACTATTGCCAGTTAGGCACAACAGATATGTTTGGTATGTGCCAATGGCATGTGCGAATGCCTTGGTGGTAGGTCACATCGCCTAAAGTTAGGCTACCAAAGGCAGGTGTGTTTGGCATGTGCCAATGGCATGTATGGAATGCTTCTGGTGGTAGAAGTTGCACGGTTTGGTGATTAGGCTACAAATACATATGTGTTTGGCATGTGCCAATGGCATGCTAATGCCTGAAGTGGTAGGTTGCACCCGCTTTTTACACAGGCTACCAGCCGTGTGTGTGTTTGGCATGTGCCAATGGCATGCGGAATGCCTTGGTGGTAGGTTGCACGGTTTGCAAGTTAGGATACCAAATAAGTGTGTATTTGGCATGTGCCAATGGCATGTGCGGAATGCCTTGGTGGTAGGTTGCACTGGTTTGCAAGTTAGGCTACCAACAAGTGTGTGTTTGGCATGTGCCAATGGCATGTGCGGAATGCCTTTGGTGGTAGGTTGCACGGTTTGCAAGTTAGGCTACCAGCGTGTGTTTGGCATGTTCCAATGGCTCGTGCGGCCATGTTGACCTAGTTGCAAGTCTTGCAAGCCTAGGGCGCTATGTTTGGCGTGGGCCAAGACGCAAACGGCTTGGAAATGTGGCTTGCGACACGTGTTGGCATAAAAGCCAATGGCACGTGCGCAAAGTTGACCTAGTTGCAAGTCTTGCAAGCCTAGGGCGCTATGTTTGCATGGGCCAAAGGCATAGCAGCTTGGAAATATGGCTTGCGACACGTGTTGGCATGTGCCAATGGCACGTGCGCCATGGTGACCTAGTTGCAAGTCTCGCAAGCCTAGGGGGCTATGTTTGGCGTGGGCCAAAGGCATAGCGGCTTGGAAATATGGCTTATGACACGTGTTGGCATGTGCCAATGGCACGTGCGGCCATGTTGACCTAGTTGCAAGTCTTGCAAGCCTAGGGCGCTATATTTGGCGTGGGCCAAAGGCATAGCGGCTGGGAATATGGCTTCGACACGTGTTGGCATGTGCCAATGGCACGCGGCCATGTTGACCTAGTTGCAAGTCTTGCAAGCCTAGGGGCGCTATATTTGGCGTGGGCCCAAAGGCATAGCGGCCAGGGAATATGGCTTGCGACACGTGTTGGCATGTGCCAATGGCACGTGCGGCCATGTTGACCTAGTTGCAAGTCTTGCAAGCCTAGGGCGCTATATTTGGCGTGGCCAAAGGCATAGCGGCTTGGAAATATGGCTTCATGCATACGTGTTGGCATGTGCCAATGGAACGTACGCCATGTTGACCTAGTTGCAAGTCTTGTGCCTCAGGGCGCTATATTTGGCGTGGGCCAAAGGCATAGCTTGGGAATATGGCTTGCGACACGTGTTGGCATGTGCCAATGGCACGTGCAGCCATGTTGACCTAGTTGCAAGTCTTGCAAAGCCTAGGGCGCTATATTTAAGCGTGGGCCCAAAGGCATAGCGGCTTAGGAATATGGCTTGCGACACGTGTTAGCATGTGCCAATGGCACGTGCGGCCATGTTGACCTAGTGCAAGTCTTGCAAGCCTAGGGCGCTATATTTGGCGTGGGCCAAAGGCATAGCGGCTTGAAATATGGCTTGCGACACGTGTTGGCATGTGCCAATGGAACGTGCGCCATGTTGACTTAGTTGCAAGTCTTGCAAGCCTAGGGCGCTATATTTGGCGTGGGCCAAAGGCATAGCGGCTGGGAATATGGCTTGCGACACGTGTTGGCATGTGCCAATGGCACGTGCGGCCATGTTGACCTAGTTGCAAGTCTTGCAAGCCTAGGGCGCTATATTTGGCGTGGGCCCAAAGGCATAGCGACTTGGGAATATGGCTTGCGACACGTGTTAGCATGTGCCAATGGAACGTGCGGCCATGTTGACCTAGTTGCAAGTCTTGCAAGCCTAGGGCGCTATATTTGGCGTGGGCCAAAGGCATAGCGGCTTGGAATATGGGTTGCGACACGTGTTGGCATGTGCCAATGGCACGCTACCATGTTGACCCTGTTGCAAGTCCTGGCAACCTAGGGCGCTATATTTGGCGTGGGCCAAAGGCATAGCGGCTTGGAAATTTGGCATTGTTGCCATGGTGCGCAGTGGTGCGGCTTGGTTTGGCATTGTTGCCATGGTGCGCAGGGTGCGGCTTGGTTTGGCATTGTTGCCGCAAGGTGCGCGGATGCGCTTTTGGTTTGGCATTGTTGCTATGGCGCACGCATGCGGTGGCGCAGATGGTTTGGCATTGTTCCCATGGTGCGCGTGATGCGGCTTTGGTTTGGCATTGTTGCCATGGTGCGCAGATGGTGCGGTTTGGTTTGGCATTGTTGCCATGGTGCGCGGGTGCGGCTTGGTTTGGCATTATTACTATGGTGCGCGATAGACAGCGCTTGGTTTGGCATTGTTGCCATGGCGCTGCAGATCACGGCTTGGTTTGGCATTGTTGCCATGGTGCGCGATGCGGCTTGGTTTGGCATTGTTGCCATGGTGCGCTTGGTTTGGCATTGTTGCCATGGTGCGCCGGATATGGCTTGGTTTGGTTTTGGAATTAGGGTTCGTGTTTGAAAACCCTAATCCGGTATTTTGAAAAAATATACCTATTAATTATTTACACCCGAGTTAAATGCTCTTAGTTAATGTGTTGCGGGTAACGCTAGGTCATGGGGTTTTACGATTTTACCCCTTGTTTAAAAACCACCATCAACATTAAGTCCCCGCTTAGCTCCTAACAGGGGGCTTTGTTGCGAGGTAAGCATAAGATGGTGACAAACTATTAACAAAGAAACCGTAAAGGAAATTGAAGGAGGCTTGTCCGACCTTTTATAAATAGGATTTGGAATCCTTGCCTCCGGTAGTTTTGCACAACCGGAGGCTGGCACACCAGGGGTCCGATCAAGCTTAGGCGACGCTGGAAGTTGGCGTGAGTTGGGAAACCGAGGTGGGATAGCTGGTGGGACCGGGCGCAAAGTTGTAGGAAAGCGCTCACAGGTTGGCGCAATTGGTGGGGGCCTGGTGCGTTGGGCGACGCTGGGAAGTTGGCGTGCTTGGCCGGGCGTGACTTGGCGGTCATTGGGAAGTTGGACGAGTTAGAAACCAAGCGTGCTAGCCGGTGGGACCGCGCAAGGTAGGGAAGTCGACGTGCTTGCGGGCGTGACTTGGGCGGTCATTGGGAAGTTGGCGAGTTGGGAAATCGAGCGTGCTAGTGGGGACCTGCGCAAGGTGGGGAAGTTGATTGTGCTTGGGTCGGCGAGACCGGTGTAAACAAGGAGGGAGTAGGTGTTTCTGGCGGATAGCAAGTTTCCTTGTTTTGCCTTCCTTCACGTGCGCGGCTTCGATCAGGGCATTGTCCATGCTAAAATCTGGATGCGTTATGTCCCTCATTGCTTCCTTTCCTTTTTTAAGGTTCTATATTCATACCCAACGTAATTGCATCATCTCCCTCATTTGAGAAAGGGTTCTTCTTGTTGAGTTTCTCTTTGTCATGTCGCACGTAGAGATTTAACCATCTTCTAACCAAACAAAGTTCTCCAGAAGGCGCGAGGTCCGACTCGGCAGAGCATCCCAACAAAGGTTATTCGGGTTAAGAAAATCATACCGGTGATGTTTTCTTCTTTGGTGGACCGACGTACGCTTTTAAAACTTGTTTGATGAATGGAAAATTTTCCTTTTGTGCAGAGATATCCCGTTGGAGCATGCGTTAGTGTTATCGACGAGGATGACCTAGTCGCTCCCCTACCTTCAAATCCAAACTTGTTGATCATTGCAGACTTGAGAACGCTGATTTAGGGATCTATTGTCATGAATACCCCTATGCAAAGTTCGTCATTTGGGACTCGTATGAGGTGTCTCTCCTCCAATTATTGGAATGTTAGCGGTTTCTCAAAAGTAAAGAATTCGTGGTCCTTTATATGAGGATATGGAAGACATGCGCCATATCGCTACCAGGAGCGCAGATGAAGTGATGTTCGTCCGCCTTGGTTTCCGTAGTGAACTGTCTTTTGCCAATGATTGCTTTGAGATGAGAATACGCCCATCCGTGCTACCGCAGAGTTAGCTATTCAAATGTGGGAGAACATGGTGTCCACCTGCGAATACTTGGAGTTTAATATCACCGTCATGCGATCGTCTCAATATTGTGAAAGTCGGCAGAGCTTGTATTCTTGGGTTGGTGTGATTCCCACGAAACCATGATGGAAGAGGAGAAAGCTTTGGCCTTGGAGTCTCGAAGAGGATTGAAGATTTAACTCGAGACTTGAAGAGTAGGAATTTTTGATGTAGCATGCGGGGAAGTGATTAGGCGTAGTATGCCTTAAGCCACTTTCCGTTGATGACCGTGCCTCTAGCTTTCCCCATCTTCTTTGATAATCTTGTAGTAACCACCGTCATGTCACGCTTTAGTGATTATGTACGCCTTCCCATTTGGGAGAAAACTTGTCCGATGCATCTTTTGTCGATGTGACACCGGGATGCTCAAATTACATGATGACATATTCGGATATTGCAGTCTCGGGATCCTCGTAAAAGTGTTGAAGGCGTCTTCTGACGAGAGGTGATGATATTCTTGCGCTTCACCCTTGAAGAGTAGAGGACCTTGTTGTGGGTAAGGATTTTTGGTAGACCTGTGTCTTCTGGAGCTTTGACAAAGGTGAAGGGATCCCATGTATATCTTCCATCCTCAAGTATGGTTTACGTGTTTCCATATTTGTAGTAATTGTTGTCATGCGGTGAAGCTCTGGCCAATGTATCAACGAATGAGGGGCAACAGTTCTTGGTAGGAGATGTAATCGTGAGAAACTACATTGTCGTGGTAACAAAGTAGGTTGACCGATGTTTTGGTCTTCCGTGGAAGTAAAAGGATTGGCCGGATGCGTGTTTGACAAACTGTCCATGATCACGAGTTTTGGCGAGATGGATTAAAAAGGTGTCCATGACTACGAAGATTGGATGGCTATGACTATGTTCCTTGATATGAGGAGTGTGGCGGCACGACCCTTTGCGTTAAAGCGAACGTTGAAGCGAACGTTGAAGCGAAGCCGCTGTTGGAGAATGTTGATGTGTAGCTACTTCTGGAGAGAACGTTGATGCAGAGCTACTTCTGGAGAGAACGTTGAAATGACATCTTGCAACTCTCGTGAGCCTTGACGGCTACCATTTTGAAGCCGGAGGCCGCGTTACATTCTCTTTAAACTCGACATCCCTCAAGAGAACAGAGGTTAGGAGTCCCCAGCCACATCTATCGATCGTGCTTTTTCTAGGAGAGGTTGGGGTTTGGGAACGGCTTTCCCCGGGCCGGGAAACGCCGCTTTCCTGCTCGCAGTGCGATTGAGGGGTGCAAATATTTCTTGACGCTACGCCTTGGAGAAATATAGAATCTCACATAACTGTTTCATCATAGACTGTATTTACTTTGTGGTCGAAGTTTCCATTGTGCGGAAGAAGTGTCTCCGTGAACTCGTGAGAGTTGTTGATTCCCTTGCTTTCGATTTTGGAGAAGTCTTTCCCGATCTTCCCTGTGTGACGAAATTGGATTCCTTATCCCCCTTCTATCAAGCGTTCAAGAGCAACGCGAGCCTCTTCATCTATAAAAGCGTCCCGTCAAGTATCTTTTGTCTTTTTATCAAATCAATAAAGGCTAAAAGGAGGTCGGCTTCTTCCTGATCTTCCAAGATCTTGCCCCCCGATGGTGGAGTAGTCATTTCCGGTGACGGTTGGAACTTCCATGCTCAAGAACCGCTGGGGTGGCGGAAGTGGTCTGCTCCGTGATCGAAGTGTTCGGCAGAGATGACACGGTTTTGATCACGGCGCCAGAGCCATGGCGCCTGCTTCAAGGGCGAGGATGGCGCTGAAGGGTGCAAGATGTTAGCGCTGAAGGATGCGAATCGTTATCACAAAGTGTGGCACCGCGTGGCATGCGCGTGCGGCATGTGTGCCTGGTGCAAGGCCAAAGCGCGCCCTGCAAGCGCTTCTCGAAGCGCGGCCTGCAAGCTGCCGCATGCGCGCCTGGCAAGAGCACGTAAGCGATCCGGGAACGATCCGGTAGGCGCTTGGATCGTCTTGGAATGGGCGCCGACTTGGTGTGGACGCTGGCTTGGATTTCAGATGTGGACCATTGGCTTGGCACGGTGGCAAGCTTGGCGTGGCTTGGACTTGCTCCCCGCGGCCCAGCTTTCCTTCCCATACGTAGCTCAAATAGAAATCCTTTCCTTATTCAAATTCAAAAATTGTTATGCTTATGAAATGGGTTGGCTCCTTTTACCTCGTAGCTTTGTTATCACGCTATGGTGTCACAGAGCGTAGAAGACAAAGTGGGCAAGCATATCCCAACTATGTAATCCAAACTGTTTCTTTCAATTTGTTTTATTGTTTTCTTGTCTTGGTGTAAACCGTAGCCATAGGTATACCTTTCATAAACTTGTGGAAATACTTCATCATAAATAATTCTTCAAATGTCAACCGTAGTAACGTCTTCAATAGTGACAGTAATTGTTATTAAAAGCAGAGTAGGTATGTACGAGTAGTGATTTTTTTTTTTTTTTTTTTTTTTTTTGAAAGGCAAACAAAGCGCCCGGTTTATGGTTTTTGTCTTCCGGATTTCTTTGGTTGATAGATAAATGTTAGATTTTGAGGATATTGGATTATTTCGATGAATGGTTTTGATAATATAACTCGATTATATTTTGGGAAAGGAATATTGCTTTATGAAAGTGTGTGCTAGAATAGTACAAGACGCAATAGTATGGCGGTTTTATTAAGAACCTAAAACAGATCGTATATCTTGCCCAATCTAAATTTACTCACTTGCAAACACGCCTCTCTCCAAGTAAAAGGCGGCTTTGGCCTGTAGCACGCATGATTAGTCCCCAATTGTCAGCGCGTCTCAAATGAGTCCCCGCTTTTCTGGTGTAGTTTTAACAACCGATAACCGGGTTGTCCGGGCAAACTTGAGCCTGGACCTGAGTCGCAAGTCCCCAATCGCTGGTAGCATCTTCACCGAGTCCCGCTTTTCGTGTAGTTTTTGCAACCGGTAACTGGTCGCCCCGTAGTTGAGCCGGATCGAGTGGTAGCATCTTCAAGTAAGTCCCCTATCATCTTGACATCCTGGGTCGAAGAACGAGATCGACAAATGGACATCAGAGCCGATAGATCAATCCTCCCATTGTGGTCGCCAATTGTTTATGGGTAAAAATCGCTTCGCCGATTTCCCAAATTCGGAGGTGAGTGAGAAACTGGTTCAAACCCTAAACAAATGTGCTCACATGAGCACTTTATAGATTCGAGAAATCAATCTCCCATGTCCTACCTAAACCAAGAAATGGGCCGCTCCATATTTGCTTCGGTCACAAAGTGGAGGAGAAGGCTGATTTGGGGAGGGAAGCAAAGAAAGGTGTTGAGGAGAGTAGATCTCGACTTGTATCGTAAAGTGAAAGCTTAGAAGCTTGCAAGAGATGAAAGCTTTTTGGGAGATCTTGCAAAGTTTTTTTCCGAGAGTGTAACCGTAGTATATTTCTCCCGACCGAGACTTGTTGTCCGGTGGAAATAGGTAAGACCTATTTATACAAGTCGAGATTGAAACGCACTCGGCCTAATTAAGGAAGAGAGTAAAGGGTGAAATAATGGGAGGAGGTGGTAACCGCATGGTTTAATGGGTGAAAAACGTTTTTCACCATTATTTCCTCTTTATTTGACCGCTTTATTCCTTTTCACGCTTTTTAATGTGAGCGTAGTGTACGCCGCATGTCAGGACCGCCAAACCAAAACCCCAAAGAAGCATCCCCAGTTTGTGTTGATGTCTCGAGCGTTGGTTGCATCTTGAGTGCAAGTGGCGCTGCTAGTGGCGCGTGTGGCATGTGCCAATGGCATGTGCGGAATGCCTTGGTGGTAGGTTGCACGGTTTACAAGTTAGGTTACCAGCGTGTGGGTTTGGCATATGCCAATGGCATGTGGGAATGCCTTGGTGGTAGGTTGCACGGTTTGCAAGTTAGGCTACCAGCGGTGTGTTTGGCATGTGCGGAATGCCTTGGTGGTAGTTGCACCATTTGCAAGTTAGGCTACCAGCTATATGTTTGGTATGTGCTAATGCCTTGGTGGTAGGTTACATGGTTGCAAGTTGGGCTACCGGCGTGTGTGTTTGGCATGTGCCAATGGCATGTGCGGAATGCCTTTGGTGGTAGGTTGCACGGTTTGCAAAGTTAGGGCTACCCGGCGTGTGTGTTTGGTATGTGCCAATGGCATGTGCGGAATGCCTTGGTGGTAGGTTGCACGTGTTTGGTGTTAGGGCTACCGTGTGTGTTTGGCATGTGCCAATGGCATGTGCGGAATGCCTGGTGGTGGTTGCAGGTTTGCAAGTTAAGGCTACCAAATGCGTGTTATGTGCCAATGGTATGTCTTGAATGCCTTGGTGGTAAGTTGCATGGTTTGCAAGTTAGGGCTACAGTGTGTGTGTTTGGAATGTGCCAATGGCATGTGCAATGCTCTTGGTAGGTTGCGTTTGCAAGTTAGGCTACCAAACGTGTGTGTTTGCATGTGCCAGTCTGCGGCCCATGTTGACCTAGTTGCAAGTAGTGGGGCGCTATGTTTGGCGTGGGCCAAAGGCATAACGGCTTGGAAATGTGGCTTATGACACGTGTTGGCATGTGCCAATGGCACGCGGCCAGGTTGACTTAGTTGCAAGTCTTGTAAGTTTAGGGCGCTATGTTTGGCGTGGGCCAAAGGCATAGCTACTTTGGAAATATGGCTTGCGACACGTGTTGGCATGTGCCAATGGCACGTGCGGCTCATGTTGACCTAGTTGCAAGTCTTGCAAGCCTAGGGCGCTATGTTTTATGGGCCAAAGGCATAGTGGCTTGGAAATATGGCTTATGACATTTGTTGGCATGTGCCACGGGCACGTCTGCGCCATGTTGACCTAGTTGCAAGTCCCAAGCCTAGGCGCTGATATTTGGCGTGCAAACAAAGGCATAGCGGCTTGGGAATATGGCTTGACACGTGTTGGCATGTGCCAATGGCACGTGCGGCCATGTTGACCTAGTTGCAAGTCTTGAAGCCTAGGGGCGCTATATTTGGCGTGGCCCAAAGGCATAGCGGCTTTGGGAATATGGCTTGCGACACATGTTGGCATGTGCCTATGGCACGCGGCCATGTTGACCTAGTTGCAAGTCTTGCCTAGGGCGCTTATTTGGCGGCCAAAGGCATAGCGGCTTGAAATATGGCTTGTGACACGTGTTGGCATGTGCCAATGGCACGTGCGCAGCCATGTTGACCTAGTTGCAAGTCTTGCAAGCCTAGGGCGCTATATTTGGCGCGGCCAAAGGCATAGCGGCTTGGGAATATGGCTTGGCGACACGTGGTTGGCATGTGCCAATGGCATCGCAGACCATGTTGACCTAGTTGCAAGTCTTGGAAGCCTAGGGGCGCTATATTTGGCGTGGGCCCAAAGGCATAGCGGTTTCGGGAATATGGCTTGCGACACGTGTTGGCATGTGCCAATGGCACGTGCGGCCATGTTGACCTAGTTGCAAGTCTTGCAAGCCTAGGGCGCTATATTTGGCGTGGCCAAAGGCATAGCGGCTTGGAAATATGGCTTGGACACGTGTTGGCATGTGCCAATGGCACGTGCGGCCATGTTGACCTAGTTGCAAGTCTTGCAAACCTAGGGCGCTATATTTGGCGTGGGCCAAAGGCATAGAGGCTTGGAAATTTGGCATTGTTGCCATGGTGCGCAGGTGCGGCTTGGTTTGGCATTGTTGCCATGGTGCGCAGGGCGCGGCTTGGTTTGGCATTGCTGCCGTGGCTAGGCGCAGATGCTGCTTGGTTTGGCATTGTTGCTATGGCGCGTAATATGCGCTTGGTTTGGCATTGCTGCCATGGTGCTCAATTATGCGGCTTGGTTTGGCATTGTTGCCATGGTGCGCAGGTGCGGCTTGGTTTGGCATTGTGCCATGGGCCGCAGTGGTGCGCTTGGTTTAGCATTGGTGCTGCGCAAAGATGCGGCTTGGTTTGGCATTGTTGCCATGGTGCAGATGCGGCTTGGTTTGGCATTGTTGCCATGGTGCCAGCAAGATGCGCTTGGTTTGGCATTGTTGCCATGGTGCGCAGATGCGACTTGGTTTGGAATTGTTGCCATGGTGCCAGTGATGCGCTTGGTTTTGGAATTTGGGTTCTGTGTTGAAAACCCTAATCTGTATTTTGAAAAAATACCCCTATTAATTATTTACACTCCGAGTTAAATGCTCTTAGTTAATGTGTTGCGGGTAACGCTAGGTCATGGGGTTTTACGATTTTACCCCTTGTCTAAAAACCACCATCAACACCATGGAACTGGGAGAAAGGACCGTAAATCAAAATCATAATTCTCCCAATACGTAACCCTAAAACTTATAAGGGTTAGAAATCTCACATCTACCCGTTTAACTTAGGGTTTCATTGATCTAACGGATGATCTAGGTGTTGACTTACTATACTTTCTTACTGGCATATCTATTTTAGAGCCAAAGGTGACGGTAATCCGAGGTCCATGAGGATAATCCAACCTTTATATGCTTTCCATGTATGCTTAAACCTCTATAATTTAATAGCCTTGGGACCACTAAATTTTATTGATTTAAAGAGATATTAAATTATCGATATATTAATAATTTCTTAATTTAAAGATAAATTAGTAATATATTAATTTAGAGAATATTTCCTATTAATGAGATCAATAAATTGAATTTGACTCATTTAATTCGAAGGATTTGGAATTTGAAGTACTTTAGTATTGACTACAAAAATTAAATATATATTCATCCATTGGAAATTGTTGGTCGATAACCCTAATTAAAGCCTTTAAATTGTTGGTTGGATATGCACTCCAAGATCAATCATGTGATATTTGATAATACAACGGGTCTTATGAGTGCATTACTTAAGTACTGATGAAATACATGTGATAAGTCTAAACCAATGAGAATCCATGTGTAGTAGTATTTGATAATCGTAGATTAGAATTAAGAAGGCCTAATCATCTTCTCCTTGCTGTGCTGTTTTTAAAGAGTATTTTGTGTGTGTAATAGTATCTTGAAGAGACCCTTGTTTTATAAGGAATCCTCATTTACCATGCCGTTTTAATTGTACCAATCCACTGTATGCGCATTTTATGTATTAGTATCCCTCTTTTTTCTTTTACCCCATCCACAAAGGTAATCCGTATGTGGTGCTTGAGGTAGTTTTCCTCAAAGTTATCGTACCTCATTCATTTTATGATTATGATTATTGATTAAATACTCTAGCAAAACAAAATGATGATACTTACTCTAGCAATGAATTTTAACGACAACATTTCCTCACCAACCACCGGTATAGATTATGTGTGTCCTCAAATTGCTTTAGGACCGACCAATATAGTTAATCTCGGCTCGAGATGGCCGAGATACCGCCGATAATATCGGTTTCGGTGTTTCACCGAGATGCCGATATTGCCGGTATTGGCCGATATTTCGCCGATATTGGCCAATATTAAAGTAATATGGATTTATGATTCTCTCACAACCGTGTAGAGATGATTTGCATTAAGGTATTTATAGATTACAAGATTACAATTTGATTGGTATGATACCAAAAGCAAAAGAATAGCAAGAATAGGTAAGTCAGTGAGAATAGAAAGACCTAACCTTCGTAACTAAATAATAGGAGGACTAACATATGTTACAACATAAGAATTGGTAAACTAAACGGATATTCAATGACCTGTTCGTCGTGTGTGTAAGTTTGTCGGAACCCGATAAACTTAATACCCCCCTCAAGTTGGAGCGGAGAGCTTAACGAACGCCCAACCTTGCAACCAGGATTGCCAAACCGGTGGAGCTCCCAATGGCTTAGTAAAATATCCGCAAGTTGATCACTAGGATCAAGGTGCTCAGCAGGATCAACCCACTTGAGTAACTTTTCACAACAAAAATAACAATCTATCTCAATGTGTTTAGTACGTTCATGAAAAATCGGATTCGAGAATGTGAATTGCACTGACTATCACAAGAAACGGTGATAGGAGAGAACATGGAATGTGCATGTCATTGAAAAGATAAAATAACCATTTGTAATTGTAACTGTTAGATTTGCTAGAGCACGATATTCCGCTTCACAGAAGAACGAGCCACCAGCTGGTCATTTCTTGATTTCCAAGAAATAGACTATCACCTATTTTGACTAAATAACCAAAGAGTGGAACTAATGGAGTAAGTGGACAACCTGCCCAATCGGAATCAAAGGTATCCATGCAAAGACAGAGAACTAAATGGAAGATAAGAAGATTTCATGACCTATAGTACCCTTTGAGATAACGCAGATATGATGAGCAAGATCAAGATGAGATGTGCGTAGGCCTCCGCATAAACCGACTCAAATAATTTACACGAGTGTTATGTCCGGCGAGTGACCCGGAGATACAATAAGCCACCAATAAGTCAAAAAACAACTCAGGTCAACCCTTACCATCGTAGGAAGTAACTTATGAGTGTCCATTGGAAAGGAATACACACGAGCCCCCTGGGAGCCGTAAATCCTTAAGGATATCAAGAACATACTTTCGTTGACAAAGGAAAATACCTTTAAGAACGAAAACTTCATGCCCAAAAATATTGTAAGCCAAGATCCTTTATAGAAAAATGAGATGCAAGACGTAGTTTGAGAGAAATTGATGAAACTATCGTGCTGTGTCCCAAATATAATAATGTCATCGACATATACGAGAACAAATATCGAAGTTGTACCTCGATGATATGTGAAAAGAGAGTTATCACAAAGGGATTTCTCGAAAACCTTGCAAGTAAACCGAACAAAGTTTAGCAAACCATTGCATTAAGGCTTGTTTAAGGCCATATAGAGATTTCTTAAGTTTAAAAACTTGAGACTCACCTTTTGGCGTGCCAATCCCGGGAGGTATCTTTCATGTAGATTTCTTCATCAAGGTCTCCTTGAAGAAATGCATTATTGACATCCAATTGGTGCAAAGACCAATTTGATGGCAAAGAATGCGATAACAACACACCTGACAAAGGATTTATCTTAGCTATCAAAGGTGTCATAATAATCTATGCCTTCCTTTGTATATAACCCTTGGCAACGAAATGAGCTTTTGTAGCGCTCGACAGATAACCATCGTGAGTTGAACTTGGATTTTGAAAACCCATTTGCAGCCAATTGTTGTCTTTCCTGGAGTAAATTCACCATGATCCGTGTGTCATTTGCTTGTAAAGCTAATATCTCTTTTGCCATAGCAGCTTCGCCATTTTGGGCATTTCATGGTCTTCGAGAAAGTCTTAGGTTCTTCAAGTAAAACAAACAAAGAAAAGCCTTATGAGAAGGTTGAAATTTATCAAAACAAAGATAACTGGCCAGTGATACATGTGGTGTTCGGCATTCTCAGTTAAACAATGAAAGTCTTTCAAATATGCAGTGGGTTGCAAGATACACGAGATGGCATGGATTCTATGATAGGATAAAGGTAGAATCAAAGTGATGAGGAATGGTTACTTATGAGGGAACCATAGATGCAGTGGATGTTGAATGGTTACAGAGGATGGAACCATATATTGAGGAGCTAAATTAGTCAGTGAAGTCTGGAGATATTGACTCGGGTATGCGGCGAATCTGATTGAGTTTGCGATAGGGACTCGTATTGCGTGATATAGGGACAGAACTCGGAGTGAAAGCCGAGTGAAATCGGTATTAGAGATCGCAGCGGAAGGATTTAAAGTATCGTGCAATGTTGATGGATTGGCCTGTGAAGGAAGTGGATAAAAAAAACGACCCATATGAAGCAAACTCGTATTGCCGAGACGCGCAAAAGTGTATTGAAGAGACTCGAGTAGACGGCAGATCATGAAAAGGAAACGTATTTTCATGAAACTACATCACGAGAGGTGTAGATGGATTTGGATTGAATGTCATAAATCATATACCCTTTTTGACCATGAGGGTAGCCAACAAAGACGCCCGGCTTGGCTCTTTGATCGAATTTGTGTAGGATTTTGGTGTTTCACAAAGCAAAGACATCCAAATACCCTAAGAGAGGAATAGTCCTGAGGTTTATTTAACAAACCTCATGAGGAGATTTGAGCCAAACTGAGTTTGTGAGTTTGTTTATGAGGTTAGTAGCAAGAATACATTCACCCCAAAACTGGATAGGCAAACCAGATTGAAACCGTAATGATCTCGCCACATCGAGTAGGTGTCGATGTTTTCTTTCAACAACACCGCTTTATTGCGGTATAAGCACAACTGGTCTGATGAAGGATACCATGTTGATGAAACCACGCCTGGAGTTCATTGGACTTAAATTCAGACCCATTATCAGACCGCAAAGTCTGTAATTGAGAAAGAATAGGTTGAGAAACCCCAAATGAGATTGATGAGATTTATGACCAAAACTGATTGAGGATAAAGTGAAAAAGATATTTAAGAAACTTGGGAGTTTCATTTTACTTTCATTAAGAAACCCAAGTACATCTAGAGTAATCATCCACGATAGTGAGAAAATACTTGGCACCAGAAGATGGCGGAGCCTAAAGGGACCCCAAATATCACATGTACTAGTTGAAAAGCATGAGTAGAAAAAGATGTACTTTTATTATATTTCAAACGAGATTGTTTTGCCCTTGGGCATACATCACATAAGTGTGAAGAAGTAGAACGAATATAAGCAAATTTGCTAGACAAAAACTTTAAAACAATCCAAATTTGATGGCCTAGGCTGGCAATGCCATGTATCCACAAAGCTTATTTGCATTGAAAGATAAAACAAGTGGTTGAAAACGAAAGTGATAGAGACCGGCAACACACTACTCCATCCAATCTCCTTGTTCGTGCATGGTCCTCGAATATACAAGACTCTCGTGAGAATGAGACACAACAATTTGCTGTGGAAGTCAATTGACTGACTGAGATCAAGTTAAACTTGAAACTGGGAATATGAAAAACATTATGAAGTGTTATAGAAGATGATAACACAACCTGTCCAATATGTGTCACAAGGATGTATTAGATCCATCTCGGAAGTTGGACCGAAATTGGTTTAGAGACCAATGAATAAGAAGAAAATAGTGAAAGTGAGGAACAAATGTGGTGCGTAGCACCACTATCAACAATCCATATAATATTTGAACATGAAAAAATCTTACATGCAAAGTTGGCATATGGGGCTCGTCATGGCCTCCATTGGCTGGGTTCAAGCAGTGGACAATAGATGAGCATATTGTGCAAATGAAATGGAAGGTGCAAACAGGTGTAAGCAAGAGGCGCAACATGTGCGCAGAGAGGCTAAACATGGGTAAAGCAGAGTTGAGGGAGAATTCATGTCATGGAATCGTGGTGCATCCTTTGGGGTAGACATTGAGTTTCCAAGATGTTGATTTGGTATGACCATGCTTATTACGGTGTTCACAAAATGGTCTAGGACGTTTGTTTCCCGTATTTGCACCATTGGCACCAGCAGGAGTAAACGGCCTTGGAGGTCTATGAGAAACATTCAAAGTGGCGGTCAATAGAAGGCATGAAGAAGAGTTTATACCTTGTTGTTCCTCCTCCTGCCTTACATGATTGTAGATTTTGGCGGTGAGGGTATAGGATCCATTAGGAGAATCTACTTCGCAGGAAGAGAATCGTTCATGCAAACCCCCGCAAAAACTCTATCGCTTCTATCCTGTTATGATGATCCACAAAATTTTTACCGCTCCGCAAATACAGTGGTTCAATTGGCACTGAAAGTATCCAAATTGATCCCAAAGAGATTTCAGATGTGCGTATAATACATCGCAACATTCTGTTCTCTTGCTTTAAAGTTGCAATGGATTGCTTGATCGCATAAAGCTTAGATGCATTATGATGGGAAAATCGGGATTTAATCTCCAGCCATTGTTCACGAGCAGATGGAAATTTCATTGTTGTTGATCGAATTCCTGGATCGAATGAGTTTGAGATCCAACTCCTACCAAATCGTCACATCGAGTTCAATGTCAAGATCGGTAGGATCTGCTGGTTTCTTGATTGTTCCATCTATGTGGCCTGTCTTGCCTTTAGTGCTCAAAGCTTTTGTCATCCCTCCGCCCCAAGTGCAATAGTTTTCACTTGTCGGGAGGAGTAAAAAAATCACGGAGGTGGGATTATCTCATTGGATGTACATATTAGGGACCGGTAGGTGATAAACCAAAGATTCCATCGTAGATAGTGTGAGACATGGAAGGGTTTGTTTGATCTCCTTCAATTGTCATGGATATGAAGGTTTAGAAAAAATCTAACCTAGCTCTAGTATACCATAAAGTAATATGGATTTATGATTCTCTCACAAGTGTGTAGAGATGATTTGCATTAAGGAAAATACCTTTAGAAGAACGAGAAACTTCGATGCCCAAAAAAATCTAACCTAGCTCGATACCATAAAGTAATATGGATTTATGATTCTCTCACAACTTGTGTAGAGATGATTTGCATTAAGGTATTTATAGATTACGGAGATTACACCAGTATTGGTATGATACTGTAAAGCAAAAGAATAGCAGAAGAATAGGTAAGCCGGAGAATAGAAAGACCTAACCTTTAACTAAATAATAGGAGGACTAACATATGTTACAACATAAGAATAGGTAAACTAAACGGATATTCAATGACCTGTTCGTGTGTGTAAGTTTGTCAAGAACTGATAAACTTAATAAATATTTCACCGGTATCCACCGAAATATCGTGTCTCGGTACTCGACCGATATTCACTGAAATCCGATACTGACTACATTGGGACCGACAACATTTCCTCACCAACCACTGGTATAGATTCTTGCAATACATACTAAAGTGTACCATCATTTCATAAGGTGTACATTTCTGCTCATATAGCTAATTAAGCCAATCTGTAGATTCCCATGGGACAATACTCCTGGACCAATAGAAATTTAATTTTGGCTTGGCGGATGTACGCGTTCACTTGCTCCTCGATTACAAAAGACGATCATGGAATAGCCAGCAAGACAAGACCTATTGTAAATGCCTTTTATTGTTTCATATAAAGAGAAACTTTGACTACGAATAATATATTTTCAGAGCACCAATTATTAGTCATAATATGATATATTTTCTGTTTGATGATGCAGTTTGAGAACCGTCTGCCATGATTTAGTTGTTGCGGTGTATCTGTACCATCAACAGATTGCGCGTTGGATTTGAAGGCTAGGGTATTATTGCATCGAAAAATAGTCTTGTTACTATGTACTTGTAATCAACTTGACGCCTGATTTTCGATTTCTATGTACACTTACCTCAAGAGTCGAAAAGATAGGGATTTGAATTTGAGCTTGTCCGTGCAAGTGCAGTTGCAGGGCCTATCACATCTGCAATTGATTTATACCTGTCAAGCACAAAACATTACCACATATAAAATTCTTTGATTCATCTAATTTTTGGTCGGCATATGTTTCTAGATAGCCTATGGTATGTTCGTCTGACTAGTGCATTCATGTTCGTCTTAATGCCGAGCTATAATCGTCTCTACTGTGACTGTCCTTTGTTGAACTTCCAGTGCGAAAATTTAAGGCAGATGACATTTTTAATAAATCAATAAACTCTGGTTCAAATATCTAAACGGAGCAAGCACTATGGGAAAATACCACTATGGAAGTATTTGAAATTTGAGAGGAAAAACCATAGAAAAGAAGGTGAAAGAGCTGTGGGCAATATACTCTCTAAGATAGCGTTAAAAAGAGCTGATAAAGAGCTATAAGTTGATGTCTGGCTATTTTAGATGCACAATGAATCTGTATCTAATGATCGTCTCTATGTATGCAGCTGCATAATTACTTTGATTTATTGGATGTGTAATGTTTGGATTGGTGGTAAATGTTCTTCATCCTTTTTCTTGCCTGTTAAAGGACCATGGACTTGTTATGTTTTATACAAGTCTCTTCTTTGTTTCTTCATTTCTAGTAGTGTGAGTCAAGATTATAGATCCAGATTTATAAAATTACAGGACATTTGCATTAGGTATAGAATGAGCACTGGATTACTTGCAGGAATGCAGCAGAAAAACATGACTATTTCATGATTCATCACAAAACCAAGGTTATTAGTAACGCGTAGCCATCAATAGATCCATTAATGATTTTCTGTTAACAAATTGAGAATAGCTGCTATGATGGGTAAAATAATCTCAAAAAACAAAAATTGAGACTCAAGGAATGAACAGAGAATACAAATTAAGAACTTTAATTTGAACAACTTTGCATTACAGAAAAACAACTTCAAAAAAATTAACAACTTTAATTTCAACAACTCCCAGCCATCAGTAGATCCATTACAGAAAAATAATTTCATGATCCACCGCCTCAAACTTCTTCATCTTCAGATCCAGAAATTCAGAACTTCCTCATTTACCTTTTTGAGTTTTCCCTTAGATGATGATTTGGAAGACCTTTTCATTTTTTATTTGGAGAATACCGCGAACCCACGAAGAGACGTCGTTCTTGAAGATTATTACAACCTTGAGAGGAAAAATCATTGTGCGAAGATGATGTTTGTTGCTCATGATGATTCTCTATCATGATTTTGTTGATGCTGCTGTTTTTGTTCTTGGTTTTAGGGATTGCTTTAAGAAGAGGGAGGCGCAAATAAAATGGATTTGATGAACAAGAGAAACTATATGAGTTAGGTTTTAGGTTCAATTGTTATCATTCGATTTCAAATTCATCAGTTTGATCTAACGGCTGATTTCAATTGTTTTCTATCTTGGAGACAGAGAGACATTTAAGAAATTTAATTGATTGGTCTCTTTATATGTTTATGATTCTAGATGATAATCCAGAAAAATATATCGGCTTGATTTTACAATCCAGAGAGGAAAAGTCATGATGCGAAGATGATTTTGTTTAATGATGATAATGATCTGTTATAAGTTAAAAATTATGGCATAACAAAAAAACTCAAATATAATCATGTCTGTTGATAATAAATCATTCCCTTTCTTTACTTTTTATCGAAGAGGAGGAATAATTCTAGGGAAACATACACTCATTCATTCTATACGGTTGTATCAAGCAAAACCCAAAACTAATCTCTTTAAACCATACAGAGCTTAGTCAATTGTATTCTTCTTCTAATAAATTCCTTAAGTACAATTAAGAACACCTTAAAGACAAAAGAAAATGATTAATATGACAAAAATTGATCCAAATTAGGGATGATGATGTGTCTAAACTTTTTAAGTATGAGAGAAAGAGTCATTGTGGCATATTTCGTTGTACCTTAGCAATTTGCATTTTAAGGAGATACTTTATTTCCTGCTGCATATTTCCTAAAATTCTCTGACTGAAACAAAATTAAAATTACAGAAGAAATAATCCGTTGATTCTGGTTGATAGATAGTGTAGATTAGTTAAAAAAACAGGGGTACATCTATATTTTTCCCTTTTTTTTTATTGATAGAGGCTTGGTATGACCGGTAAGGAAAGTGACGCACAATGATTGCGCGTCACAACTTAGCCGGCCAAGTTAGTGCTCATTTATAATAGCGCTATGCTCAGCCATAACGGCGCTATACTGCACAGACTATGAAGCACTATGATAATGGCACCCTGCAAGGCTAGTGAAACACAAAGGTAGCGCTACACTGTAGATACATTGGCCAAGTGATGAAGCTTATTGTCACACAATAAAGCTTCATTAAGGAAGATAAGGCAGGCCAAGTTGACAAATGCAACATGAGATGTTGGCATTAAGGTATATCTATGGAATTGAGTTGTCCCAAACTCAAGGATGATGGAGAGTGTAGATTAGTCCAAGAATAACCAGAATTAGTTCAAGGCCGGCCAAAGCTTGAATAATGCAAACAAGCTAGTAATGCAAGAGGGGGTCGAGCAAATTGGCTAAGTGAAGCATATGACGCATGAATAACCCGAATGAGCTAGGGAAATGTAGGCCAAGTTCAGTAAGCGCAACAATTGTGCCATATGAAGGCCAAGTTCAAGAACGCAAATGGGGCTGTGCAATATGGCTTAAGTGACGATTAGGAGTTGGTTACTCGTCTTGTAGGTTATGCCAAAGGTGCGATGCAAAGGAGAAAAATTATGGAGGGAGTTTATAACCGTGAGGGAGTGTTCATAACCACTTTGGAACAGGTGTTTAATGTTTGCTCAAGCAAGTGGCCAACATGCACATGTATTGGCGGTTATGGAACTACCTTATGGGACACATGGGTGTTCCATGCGTGTACAAGTGTTGTGCACGGTTTTGGCCATTGTAACCACTGTATAAATAGTATAAAGGCATTATAAATCAGTAGGCTTACATAGATAGAGTTTTGTAGACATATAGTCTCATACTTGAGAGAATAAGGCATCATTAAGAAAATGATGGCCTGTTTAGTCCATGTGATGGATGTGTTTGTAATCTTCCTTTAGTGCAATAAAATGAATTTGTTGCAGTATATCTTTGTGTCATGACGTTGCTGATTTGTGTGAGATTGTCAATCTAATTGATGCATGGCAAACCTCTTATGCTTATGGGGGCATAGAGAGTTAGAGAAAAACAAGAAAAGACTTTATTGCATAAAGCCTTAAGAGTGAAGGCGGATGCATACTTTGATGCAAGTATGCAAGGCCGAGTACTGGGAGAAGTTGATTCATCAACCACAAGTATTTCAGTGTGTCCCATGGAAATATTTAGGCCGTTAAATGGGCATGTGACACTTAGCTAATACACCATATACCAAACATTTACCTAACTGAGAGCCACAAGTTTTTTTTTTTTTTTTTAATTTTTTTTGAAGGGTAATAAGATTATAATTGAATTAAAGATAAAATTGCAATAAGGTCCAAGACCCCAATTTTCTCTTTACGTCACTATTTACATGCTTTCTATTACAACTTTCCAATGGGTTATCAGGTTTGACTTGAACCAATTCATACAACACCCCATGAATAAATAACAGCTTTAATTTCATACTGTAAGACCCTAATCTTTCTGTCTATTAAATTGTAATGGTATTGAATTTTTTTATTTTTGATAATCTCGTATGTTTTGCCAATAGGTTTTCCAAATGTTTACAAAGGAGGTATGTTTTGCCAATAGGTTTTCCAAATGTTTACAAAGGAGGAAGACCGGACATCAACATGTCACCTAAGTTGTTTGCATCTATTTGAGACCACAACTGGAAGTCTGTTGAAATTAAACATTGCAGTGCCTCTATTCCCTGCAATGAAATCAAATTAAACAATGTGAAGCTCACTTATTCAAAACAACCGTCCAAGTCCTATTATATTTAAAATTCATATTATTCCGGTGCCATCGAAACATCGTAAAGGTAAATCGCTTCAGAATGTTACTGTGTATCTTGTTGATTTTGATTTTTCCTTACTTGTGAGCTGACAGTGACATGCCAGCATAATGTTGAGCATGAGTTAACAAAAGAAATTGTCATTTGTAATTAATATTGAGGTAAATTGACTTGATTAAGGGTTGACTGTCGCAGGCATATTATTTGACTTGATTCTAGAATAAGTTAGGCCAAGCCACTATTACACTATGTTCAGTGTGGGTGGGATGGGAAAAGGGCTGGTCACACATTAGGGTTTTGGTTTTACTTATAAATTGATACAGCTCTCTTTTATTTCTCCTCTCTCTGAACTGAAACTATAAGTTTGCCGCCTTGGTCTCTTCCCGGTAATCTCTGTAATCCAAACCCTCTTCTCGTTTCCGTTTTGAATCTCTTTTTTCCGAAACGTGATCCATATAAACAATTAAGTATCAACTAGCAGTATGATTTCTCCTCTCAAAAATAAGGTTTTGTAGAACCATCATCATCAGCAAGGTGGATAGGAAGCAGATGGGGAGCAGAAAATGAACAGTGAGCTCGATCCCTGTTTTGATTGCCTGGAGAGGGGCGAACGTAGATCATGAGACCTTAATTTTGTATAGTATTCAATCTGATCTCGTGGAAATAGCCGGCCCTGAAAATAGTCACTTTTATTGTTTCATATTGTGCTCTGAATCTGAGTTGAATAGAAATTTAGAAATGGAATTTTCAAGATCTTATCATGAAATGGAATTTTCAAGATCTTATCATGAAAGAGAGACAGGTGAGGCGGCCTCTAGAGCTGATTAACAACAATTAGAAGAAAAATCTCAAGATCTTATCATGAAATGGAATTTTCTTTTTGTATGTCAACCTTTACACATACCACACAATGATTCGCACTATGATTTTTCCTCTCATGGTTTTAATTTATGTTGCTGGGTTCAAGCCATGGAATGTGTAAGAACAAGAACAAGTACTTGAATTCAGTTTAGTTCTTGTATATTTATCTTTTCCCCAGATACATACATATGCTTTTAACAATTCATGAACATTGTGAAAGAAGGTTGAATCGAAGGTAAATGGAAATTGAATAGAATGTTGAGGAAAAAAAAAAGTGAATAGGAAGAATTAAAAAGTGTTTGTAAGTCACTTTAGTTTGTTTTTTTAGTTTTAGTGTTTGAATGTTGAAGAAAAAACTAATTCATAGTGTGGTGTTCTTCTTGTTTTTCTTCTTTATGTACTACTTCTAATCACTGACTGAAATAACTGGATTTTAGTTGGTTCTTGCTGTATTTTAGTAACTTTTCGGTCTTCACTCGTTCAGATTCAGATGTAGAAAACGGTTAATTTCCACACCTGGTAGTGTTGATACTTCTCTAAATGTCCAAGATATTAAGTGCGGTTCATGGAGGATCTTGAACTCTGAAATACTTGTTAATTTGTTATGTATGAGCTTGTCCGAAAACGTTACTTCGGCAGGGTGGGGATGAATAACATCAGCCACAATATAAAGGTTGGTTGGTCGGTCACTACCCAGCGTTATGCGCCTTGATAATGTATCAACCAGCGTTATGTTTTCCACCGAAAATTTTATCCAAAAGAGATGCTCTATTGGGCAAGATTAAGGAACAAGTCCAAGTTCAGACTCCGAAAATTTGCTCAATCAATGAACTAGCAAATCTCAGTCTCTAGGAAAGACATCACTTCAATTGCCTTCTTCATCCCACAAGGTGAATTAATTAGCCATGGATCTGACTTGTTTCTAATGTTTGTATATTAAATTATCAGAGCCATTAGAAGAGAATCTAACATTACAAGCTACTTCTGCTGCTGTCAATTTGCAAGTCTAGCAAGTTTTTATCTCTTTGTTTGGTTTTATTTTCTCGCAGCACATGCTTGGCCAGAAATCTCAATAACTCCTGCCTGTCCCCAAAGAACCCAAATGAAATGAGCTTAAAATATTACTCCGGGAAATCTGTTTAACACATTCTCAAGTTTGGAATCTTTAGTCAAGCATTACCACTTGGCCAGTTGGAGATTAGATGAAAATTATCAGCAAAGTGATCTTTTGGTGGTCAGATCTTTACCTAATTTTAAACCAACTTGGTTACCCTGACAACACTCTGACTAACACCATGGTTAATAATAAAAAAGAATTGAAGACAAATCACTTAACATATTTTATTAGAACATGACGAATAAAAGTTGATGCGGAACCTAAACCCCAAGTCATATCAGAAACAAATCATGATTGCTGATGGAGCGTTTGGTGACGACATTGTCTTACCTATTGCTATATGAAAAAGGGCTATTTGTTCATGGAGATGATGAAGAAACTACTCGTACAAAATTAATTTGGCCCCTTTATGTGATATTTTCCTCTTGGATTTCTGATATAGTTAATTGGTCCGTAAAGTTAGGTTCTATGGAACTTGATGAATGTAAGATGATTTTGAAAAAACTATTTAACGATTCAGATATTCCCAAATTGACTTTATTAATACAGGATTGAGTTATGCCTCATTTACGGGAAAAAAAAAGTAAGACTTGGTGATCATTCAAGTGAGATTTTTGGAATTTCAAGTGTGTATGGCATGTTGGCACATGGCATGGTAGATACAACTCGACCTACTTATAGTACTAGCAAATTAACTGGGCCAGTGCCTGAGCCTTTGGGCTTAGTAAGGTTAGGTCTTAGGGTTTAGCAAGAATACCACTCGCGCACTATATATATATATACATATACTATAAACTTGGGAATCTATATCTAGTCTCATCGAACAAAACTCTGCCGTCTCTGTTCTGTAGATCTACTATGCTATCCAAATTCTCTGTGCAAAATGATAATGGAGACATGGGTTATGAATGAGATGTTGGCTTATTTCGAGAATCATCATATACAATTACAATATGAATATTTTTGTCATAATGACGTATCCTCTCAAAAGTATTTCGTTTTTTAGCCTCCTGATTGTCTATGGAATCAGACAGTCTTTCGATGTTGTTAACTCTTTCCCTTCTGGATTCTCTGTCCATTCTCATCAAACATAATTCTTCCCGCACCTCTTCTATGTCATTCTAGATCTACTGTGCGATTGAAATTCTTTCTGAAAAATGATAATAGAAAGGGGCTGCTGCGAATGAAATAGTGCTGGGTGTACTTGTTTTCAAATGAAGAAAAGTATTTGTTTGATGAAATTCCTAATAAAATTTCTTCTTGACGTATGTTTGATTTCTACTGAGTGTATAAATTTTGCAGAGAAATTTAAGATTGGTTGTAAATGATGTTTATGTTTATGTAATAGCAGTCAATAAAGTTGAATGGGTTAACATCTTGAATTTAGATGATTGTCATATTTGTTACATTTTTTTCAAATTCTGCTGTCCATTTTTCCTCCGAATGATTTGCTCAAGCTGGCGAATTGTGTTGGAATATTTTCAACTGCGCTATCCAAGGTGGGGTCCTTGGGGGCGTAGGCCCCAGGTTCGTGGTATAGGGGCAATGCCCCTAAGAATTTTTGTGATACGAATCAAGTTTTAGCAGCTTTGCACAAACATATCCAAAATTAATCCAACATTGACATCATTGATGTCCGATGATGAAGAGACTCATCGTTTCATGAAGAGAAACCTGTTGGTGAAAAGATGTATATTCCCAACATATGCGAAAAACTCTATAAATAGCATCTCCCATAACTCGCTTAAGATATATCGTAAAACCTTTTCTGTTTTCTCTTTCTAAAGCATCATCGAATTTTGTTTACATGTGTTCTTGATTGATCAAGGGGTACAAACCTTGAATTCAATTTCTTGTAGGGCTTTCATTGTATCCCCAAGGCATTATTTCACATACCCGTTGTAATCGCCAATTTATTGGGAGGGTAGAAATAATTGTCTAAAAGAAATCTTATGAGCCTTGAAAGTTTGGAGTACAACAATCTCTTCCTGTGTTATTTCATCTTCTATTGCAACTCAGTTTTTCCAACAAACTGCATAGTCAAAACTCTGCACAAGTATAATGTTATACGGCTTGTCAAATGTACTTACCGGAACGGACCATCAAATTATGTTAGTATATGTAACCTGTTGTTGATGGTGGATTTTAAACAAAGGGTAAAATCGTAAAACCCCAAATAACCTAATGTCACCGGACACATTTATTAGAACATTTAATGCATGTAGTCAAGAATAATAGGTATTTTTTCAAATTAGGTTACAAACCAACAAAACCCTAATTCCTCCATGCCAATGGAAAATCATGCCACCACACTCAGCCCAGCTAGCAGCTTCTCTCGCGCTGCAATGGCAAATCATGCCACCACACCAAACGAGCCAAAGCATGCCAACCATTCTAGCTGCACCTCATGTGCCAATGGCAAATCATGTCACCACACCAAGCCAAAGCTAGCCGCACCTCTTTGCCAATGGCAAATCATGCCACCACACAAGCCAAAGCTAGCCGCACCTCTTTGCCAATGGCAAATCATGCCAGCCACACCAAACGCGCCAAAGCATGCCAACCATGCTAGCCGCACCTCATGTGCCAATGGAAAATCATGCCAGCCACACCTAGCCCAAGCTAGCCGCACCTCTCTGTGCAATGGCAAATCATGCCACCACACCAAACGTCAGCCAAAGCATGCCAACCACGCCTAGCCACCTCGTGTGCCAATGGCAATCATGCCAGCCACACCTAGCTCCTAGCTAGGCCGCGCCTCTGGCGAATGGCAAATCATGCCAGCCACACCAAACGTGCCGGCATGCCAACCATGATAGCCGCACCTCATGTGCCAATAGAAAATCATGCCACCCACACCAAGTCAAAGCTAACCGCACTCTGCGGCTAATGGCAAATCATTCCACCAAACCAAACGCGCCAAAGCATGCCAACCATGCTAGCCGCACCTCATGTGCCAATGGAAAATCATGCCGCCCACACCTAGCCCAAGCTAGACGCACCTACGTGCCAATGACAATCATGCCAGCCACACCAACGCCACAAAGCATGCCAACCATGCTAGCCGCACCTCATGTGCCAATGGGAAATCATGCCAGCCACACCTAGCCCAAGATAGCCGCACCTCCGTGGACAATGGCAAATCATGCCAGCCACACCAAACGCGCCAAAGCATGCCAACCATAGCCGCACCTCCGTGCCAATGGCAAATCATGCCCGCCACACCTTGCCCAAGCTATCTGCTACCATGCCAAACAGACTCTCCTTGGCCCTAGTTACGCTAGTCAAGCCACTCCAAGCCAAACACCCTTACCTTAGCCCTAACCGCGCCATGCCAAAGTAGCGCCCTCACCTAGGCGTGCAAACCAGGCAACCTAGGCCAAATTGGCCACGCATGCTATTGGCACATGCCAACACGCCGGCTGGTAGCTTCTTCACCGTGGCGTGGCCCTAATGGCTGAGCATGCCATTGGCACATGCCAACACGCTGTTGGTAGCTTTCTCTCACCAGGCGTGGCCCTAATGGCCGAGCATGCCATTGGCACATGCGAATACGCTCCGTAGCTTTTCACTGTGGCGCATATAATGGCCGAGCAAGCCATTAGCACATGCCATTGGCACATGCCAACACGCTCGCTGGTAGCTTTTCTCACCAGGGCGTGGCCCTAATGGCCGAGCATGCCATTGGCACATGCCAACACGCTTGCTGGTAGCTTTCTCACCATGGCATGACCCTAATGGACAAGCACGCCATTGGCACATGCCAACACACTCGTAGGTAGCTTTTCTCACCATGGCATGGCCCCTAATGGCTTAGAGGCATGCCATTGGCACATGCCAACACGCTACGGTAGCTTTTCTCACTAGGCGTGGGTCTAATGGCCGAAAGCATGCCACGGGCATGCCAACACGCCGGCCGGGTAGCTTTTCTCACCAGGGCATGGCCCTAATGGTCGAGCATGCCATTGGCACATGCCAACACGCCTACCGGTAGCTTTTCCTCACTAGGGCGTGGCCCTAATGGCCGAAGCATGCCATTGGCACATGCCAACACGCCGCTGGTAGCTTTTTCACCAAGGCATGTCCCTAATGGACAAGCATGCCATTGGCACATGCCAACACACTCGCCGGGTAGATTTTCTCACCAGGGCGTGGCCCTAATGGCCGATCATGCCATTGGCACATGCCAACACGCATTGCCGGGTAGCTTTTTCTCACTGTGGCGGGCCCTAATGGCCGAGCATGCCATTGGCACATGCCAACACGCTTTGCCGTAGCTTTTTCTCACTGTATGCGGCCCGAATGGCCGAGCATGCCATTGGCACATGCCAACACACTCGGTGGTAGCTTTTCTCACCAGCGTGTGGATCTAATGGCCGAGCATGCCATTGGCACATGCCAACACGCCGCCGGTAGCTTTTCACTAAGGCATGGCCCTAATGGCCAAGCATGCCATCGGGCACATGCCAACACACTCGGGTAGCTTTTCCCACCGATGTGGCCCTAATGGCCGAGCATGCCATTGGCACATGCCAACACGCTCAGGTAGCTTTTCACTGTAGGCGTGGCCCTAATGGCCGGGCATGCCATTGGCACATGCCAACACGCCATTTGGTAGCTTTTCTTACTGTGCCATGATCCAAATTGGCCACGCATGCCATTGGCACATGCCAAACACGCACGCCGGGCAGCCCCCAACTTGCAAGTCGTGCAACCTAGGCAAACTTGGCCGTACGCGCCCTTGGCACATGCCAAAACCCACGCTGGTAGCCTAACTCGCAAACCGTGTAACCTACCTCCAAGGCATTCAGCACATGCCACACACGCCACTAGAAGCTCGATGCATTGCCACTTACACTCAACGTACAAGCTACTACCAAGGCATTCCACACATGCCATTTGCACATGCCACACACGCCACTAGCACCCTGCATTGCCACTTGCGCCGAGGTGCAACCCGCAACAAAGGCATTCCGCACATGCCATTGGCACATGCCACACGCGCCCCCCTAGCAACATCACTTGCACTCAAGGTGCAACCAACACCGAGACATCAACAAACCGGGGATGCTTTCCAGGGTCTTGGTTTGGCGGCCCAGCCTTGTGGCGCACACTACGCCACATTAAGAAAGCGTGAATAGGAATAAAGCGGTCAAATAAATGAGGAAATAATGGTGAAAGATGTTTTCACCCATAAACACCTTGCGGTTACCACCTACTCCCATTATTTCACCCTTTACTCTCTTCCTTCATGAGGCCAGGGTACGTTTCAATCTCGACTTGTATAAATAGGTTTTAAATCAACCAGACAACAAGTCTCGGTCAGGAGAAAAATACAACACTCTCGAAAAGGCAACTTTACAAGCTCTCCAAAAAGCTTTCATCTCTTGCAAGCTTCCTAAGCTTTCATTTTCTGATACAAGTCGACACACTACTCTTCCAGAACTATTCTGGTCTCAACACCTTTCTTTGTTCCCCTTCCAAATCAACCCTTCTCCTCCACTTTGTTACCGAAGCAAGTCTGGAACGGCCATTTCTTGGTTTAGGCCTTCTGACTTGCAGATTGATCTCTCGAACTATAAAGTGCGCACATGCATTTTTAGGGTTTAAACCAGCTTTCCCACTAACTCATCAATTTACCAAAATCGTAAGGAAACGATTTTTACCCATAAACAATTGGCGACTACAATGAGGATTGATCTATCGGTTACAATACCAACTCTGACTCCTGATTTCGTTTCTCGAACGTCAAATCCCAATATGGTGGAACTCAGATCCGGAGCGGTTGCCGAGAATACCAGCACAGAACACACCCCTCATGTTAGCGTCTCTCCCAATAACGTTGTTGCATAACCTGCTGACTACAGTAACATCGAATGCACTCCCTCAAGCTTTAACACCGCCAATCACTTTGGCTGTGCAGAGCCGCCGCCACGTTCTTCTAATGCTTCAGCTCAGCATGGCGCTCCGACCACAACTAAGGCTCCAACTACCCCGCCGACGGACGAGATACCGGAGGACTGTGAGGAAGTCGTCCTTATGTCACCATCGCTGATTTGATGGAACGACGGGAGATGCTCGCCAGAGCCCAGACGGATATGGTTTCAACGTAGAACGAGGTACTCATTTTTCTCAAGACCCTAACAACGCGACTACCACGTGATTCGCGTCCACCTGAGCCGCTGAGGAACGTATCCAACAACCAATTTTAGCTCTTTTCTAGACTCTATTTCTTTGCCAAAAGTAGATTTTATAAAGAATTAGATGTAAATCATAAGCATAGCGCATCAAGAGTTCTTAGACTAAGCATACGCTATCGACAAAATCACAAATAATCAATGAAAATCATAAATCGATTAAAAATCAATGCGAAAAGTCATTAGAATCAATTATAATTACCAAACAATTGAACTTGACTTCCTCCGTCGTCCTGGTGTTGGGGTTTAGCTCCTCATGCTCAAAACGCACCCAAAAGATAGAAACATGGCTCAAAAGGATGTTTTATTGAGAAATATATGAAAACAGAGTTTTGTAACGCCGTATATGTGTTATTCGTGACGTCATCACATAAGAACTAGAAAAAAAGTCTCATGCCAAACAACGATAGTTTATTGTTGTTTGTCGTTGTATTTAAGATCGCTTCCCATGACAGCACTTTGAAGGTCTGTTCGTCTTCTTCTTCTTCTCGCTTTGTTTCTCTCGCGATGATGAACACGTCGCAGCCTTCGTTCTCCTCTCGCTACTACCCCAAAGTCTCGACCCCACCGGAACTTCAAACCAATGTATTTATACTCAACAGGGCTATCAAATCTTCACGTAATCTTCCAATATTTATTTCTTTTTCTTCAAGGTCAAGTCACGAGAAAAACTCATCTATCTTCTCTGCATGCGGTTTCAAAAGTTATCCATCTTTCCATCCTCACCGTATATTAGCTCGGGACTCATAGACTCAAATCATCCAATCGAATATAACATTCTCTCCTAACTTCCAAAATATCATCAAAGAAATCCTGAGTATCTTTCCACTGTTTCTTAGAACCGAAGATATGAACCTATCTTTTCGAATCTAGAGATGATACCAACCCTGTTTTGGCAAATCAAGCGAATCCTAATCCATCTGCACGTCAAACTCCGACCAAAACTGGCCATAATCATCAACAGAACCTGGTAAACTCCGAACGCCTCTGTTCGCTTCAACACGGTTATTAAGCCCAAACCGGGTCGATTAAATCACTCTTACCAACCCTGTTTTGCTTCAAGAAGTCCATCCCACCAAAATTCCGAGATTGAATCTCTTCCAAACTTGCCGAAAAATCAAAACCCACATCTGCTCTTCAATCGGAACAATTTCCCGCCAAACGATAATTCAAACGATGTAAATGGGTTGCCCTTAACTTGAGTAAGGGTGCCTTTAGCACGCCTTTGGGATGCCCTAGGGTGCAAATAACAAGTAGTGTGCCCTTATCAATGGTGTACCCTTAATTGAAGCGCCCCTTATCCAAATGAAGGTCCATATAGTAATTTTCTCCCACGTAGCGAAATACCACTTCCCGAGCCAATTTTCCATAAAAGCTTATTTCTCCAAAAAACACCTACAAAAACATAAAAAGCCATAATAAATACAAAATCGAGCACTAACAATATATACAATTGAGATTATATCAGACACAAAAATGTGTCTATCAATTAATATAACAATTTTTCTAAATAATGAGGGTCATCCGTCACGTGTGTCCCAACAATCCACCCAATCTACACCGCACATTGTCAGATCAACGCACAATATCTAACAAAATTTCATCTGACGAATACAAATGGTTTCTCAATTATCCAATGAGAGCGCGGGGTAACGTTCACCAACCAATAGGATAGAGGATAAGCTCCACCAGTGCTTCTTTTATTTTGGAGTGAGAGATGGTATTGAGTTTTTAGGTTATTGACTACATCAAATATAATTGAATACGTCTTACTATATCATAGTATCACAAAATCACGTTTGCTCAATTGGTTGCCAGCATGGCGAGGATCTTACTAAAGTTTTCAATAATTATATTCGTCCCACTTCTTAAACCCAACGTCAAACCCACCGCTGAGGTGTCGTTTACGTGGGCTTGACTTTCTTATATTTTGGTTTTTCTTTGATTTGCTAACGTGCATTTTAATTTTCAAGGTTTCTTTTCTCTAAAACAAAGGGTTTTCTTCTCCCTCTTTGTTCATTTGAAATAAGTCTGTGAAAAAGAAATTGAAAACAAGAATCTTCAACCGAAGATACATTTGCTTTAATTCGTTAGTATACTAGGTTTTAGGTTATATGCTATTATAAGATTATTTTTTTTAATTTGCAATTTTGTTTCTTTAAAAACCTAATAAGTAATAAAGGAGTTTTAAAAAGTAAAGTTGGTGATGGATCGCATTGTCCTTTGATTAAGGGTCTCGGTTGATGGATCACACTATCATTGTCGTTTGATCATGTGCTTTTGCAAAAAACAATTTTTTGTATTTCAGGGTCTCAGTTGTTATTGTTCTATGTGTTAACTGTTTGATTAAGTAATCAAGAATATTTTTGTTTTTTATAAAGATCAAGTAATCAACAATATCAAAAGAAAGGAAAGATTTAAAAACTAGTGATGTATGTAAGCAAGTGCAGTGTATGAACAACTGGGTAGGGGACTAAGATCCTCCAAGAAGAAGAAGAAATAAATTTTGCAGTTCTTCAATTAGTGTTGCGCTTTAGTTTTTGCTTGTTAGACTTTGGGCTAGCCTGTAAGCAATTTTGCTTTCTAGCTTTTTGTTCAGCTGTTGGAGTTCTCCTCGGCTCTTTGTAGCACTTCCATGTGCATTTTCCTTATGTATTGCTACTCCGAGGAACTTCAACATATTACATGCACCAAGAACCTTTCCAACGACTCTTTTCCATGTAGCTGCTTCCTTAAGAACGTTCCACTAGATCATCCCCTTGCTGCACTAGATCCACCCTTCACAGTAGCAACAACAAAGTCACATTTTTTAATAGGAAAACAACCCGCCTCTTTGTATACATTGTGTTTCTCACTGGAAAGGGACCCCAAACTCCCGAAGTATCGCACCTCCTGCACCAATACTGAGCACGAAAGATTATGAAAAGTGCGAACAATCATGAAAAATTTGCATTTGCCATTTGGTAAAGAATATGAAATTTCTAGGAGTATACAAAATAAAGAGATGTCAAAAAATTTACAAGCATTTTCAGTAGACGCATAAATATCTGGATCTATGTTAACTGTTGATCTTAACAACATACTTGTTGCCTCTGTTATCTGCAAACATTAAACATAAACTCTAAAATAATATATGCATAGATCAATTAATGAAAACATCTGGGTATAAAATTGAGAATCATATAGAAACTAAAACAGAACTCAAAGTGACAAAAATCAACATCAAATGAAAGTACGCAAACAGATTCCTCAACTAAAATAAAGTCAAATAATTTTACGAGGATCTACCAAAGGAAGATTCAGAAAAATCAAATTTGAAGTTTGAACCGACACGTTTTAACTTTCTTTTTCAGGCTATTTCGGATCGAAAAGAAAACCCTTTGTTTTGAGAAAAGAAAAACCTGAAAATCAAAATGCACGTCAGTGAACGAAAGAACAACCAAAGTAAAAGAGAGTCAAGCCCACATAAGCGACACCTCGGTGGGTTTGATCTGTGGGTTTAAGAAGTGGGACGAATATAATTATTCTAAATTTTTTATTCTTCTTAAGTATATAATATGTATACGAATCCGGTGCTAGCTCTGTGCTTGGTCCAAAAAAGCGTGGCCGGGCTACAGCCTCGATTAGGCTTAATAAAATTTATAGCCCCGAGGCGGGCAGTTCTACTGTTTGACACCTCTAGATGAAACTGGTTGAATCTTGCCTTAAACTAAAATAGAGAAAATAATTCAGAAAATAGTGAGGGTGAAACTAGTTGCATCATGATTTAATCTAAAAATAGAAAAAAAAATTATTGGAAAATAAATTATATAAAAAATTTGTTAGAAAAAAAAAAACCATAACTTAGATATACAAGTGAACTTCACCACATCTTTAACAGGTAGTTTGTAGAATATAAAAAATAGTTACTCCCTCCGTCCTAAATTAAGAGTCCGCTTTGACTAAGTCAAGATTGTTATGATATAGAAGACAAAGAATGAGAGACACAAAATAAAGAGGAAGAAGGAGAGAGAAATCTTATTCATGTGTACAATAGGCAAACATTAGAGCCTCTATTTATAGGGCTAGACACAAGGGCATCCCAATAATAAACAAGATTTACCCTAGATATTCTTAACATAATTATACGTTTATAACACTCCCCCTGATGAAATTGTGTCTAAGCTAATTGCCTCATTAAAACCTTGTCAGGAAACCACAAAGGGAAAAAACCTGATCAAAGGGAAAAGAGTACAATTTTGAGTAAACTTAGAACCGAGCTGGACATGCATATGTTGCCTCATTAAAACTTGACAAGGAAAACCCAATGGGAAAAACCTCGATGAAGGAAAAAGAGTACAACGTGATAGTCCAGTAAAATACCTTCTAATTTGATACTCCCCCTGATAAGTACTTTAGTTAAATCTTGGCTTGCAAATCTTCGAGTCGAGCCAATTTCGGTAAACGAATTTCTTGAATGCTGGAGATACCAATGCTTTCGTGAGAAATTTCCAAGTTGATGAAGTCTTCTTTTGTGTTAGTCTTCTAATGGTAGTGTTCTCGAGTCTTCACGCTTCTTTAAGTACATTGAGGACTTTCTTATTGGATTCTTAGTTTCTCGGAGATGATTTGCAAAAGTAGTTGATGTAGTTTCTTCAACAAAGTACCAATATGCGCTTATAGTACCATAGATGAGTAAATTTTGTGATCATACCATATATGGATCAAAATGATATCCAAATTCCTAAGGGTTCTTATGTTGATGTGGTCTAATAAAACAAAGATGACCTAGTTAATGGTGGAATCCACCAAATAACCAAAATTATACAACTCCCCTTGGATGACCACCATGTTGAATAAATTGCCTCAATAAAACCTTGCCAATAAAACCCAAGAGAGCACAAATATCAACATTTTGAAAGGATGTTGCCTCGTTAAAACCTTGTTAGGAAAACTTTTTTGACGTAAATATGGATGTTAATCAACTCAACTATATGTGTTTTAAAGAAGAAAACAAAAAAGAAAAATAACTATAATCTATCTCAAGAAGAGCACAAATATCAACATTTTGAAAGAAAAAACTTAAACATCAACAAGATGTTGCCTTGCAAGAGATGAAAGCTTTTGGAAAAATAGGTAAGACCTTCAGTGACCGGGCCAAAACCAAAAACCCCTGAAAGCATCCCCTGTTTGTGCTGATGTCAGAAAACCACCTCGAGCGTATGGTAATGCCGAGTCACAGCTAGTGGCGTGTGCATGTGCCAACGGCATGTGCGAAAAAGGCTACCAACGGTTTGCAAGTTAGGCTACCGGCGTGTGTGTTTGGCATGTGCCAATGGCATGTGCGGAATGCCTTGGTGGTAGGTTGCACGGTTTGCAAGTTAGGCTACCAGCGTGTGTGTTTAGCATGTACGTGGCATGTGCGAAGGGAAAAGAGTACAACTTTTGCGGCCATGTTGACCTGGTTGCGAGTCTTGCAAGCGTAAATAATGGTACGTGGATGGCACGTGCGGCCATTAATCAAAGGCATAGCGGCTTGGAAGTATGGCTGTTAGCATGTGCCAATGGCACGTGCGGCCATGTTGACCTAGTTGCAAAGTCTTGCAACCAAAGGCATATATGGCTTGAGTTGTTGGCATGTGCCAACGACAAACAAGTCTTGCAAAAAAAAGGCATAACAACTATAATCTATCTTGCAAGTCTTGCGAACCTAGAGCGCTATGTTTAGTTGTTGCCAGGTGCGCATAATTGTAACGGTTTTTGGCATTTAAGAAAGAAATATTCAAAAGAATTTATCATGCTTTTGCTAAAACGTGGATTTTTGTGTTTTTAAGAACTCCTCAAGAGACCTATAACGTTGAAATCATCAACTTTTGAATTAATCCACACGGAGTTCTCTTAGTTAATATGTTGCGGTTTTTACGATACTAAAAAACCACCATTCATAAAAACAAGAAAGAAATAAAAAGAATTTAAAGGATTTTTGTATTTTTAAAACCTTATGTAAACTAATTAATCCCTTTGTTTGAATAAATTCTAAAACACATAAAGGATTGTTAAACCTTATGGTAAGCAAATATGGCTGCCTAAAGGATTACAAATTTAATATGTTCTCCGACCACATTTCTTGTGTGAATGCTATATGAGTCCTTCAAAGACTACCACGCCAAAAGCATCATACATGGAGAAAAAAATATTTATTGAATCAATCATAGGGTCCGAGAAAAATGGAACCCTTAAATCGTTTTTACAACGAAAAATTTCTCGTATAACACATTATGACTACACTAGCCAGTAATTGATAGGCTCGGCATTTAAGTGTTAAGTTTTGGATCCAAAATTGCGTTAACTGAGAAATTAATCCAACCTAATTGGATCGTATGCCAACCAATCACATATGTCGATATTCCTCTGCAGAGGGGTTAACAACCACTATCTTTGTTATTCGACAACTAAATTAGCTTATCACAATCTCACATAATTTCCAGTGTATGCATACTTTGAAAAAATCTAAATTTATCATACTGTGCTCACTTGGCGTGATAATCTCATACTATTCAAATGAGTAGATATGAATTTTTGAGATTTGAGATTGTGAGTCGTATTATGATAGACTCTTATTAGAGCTATCTGAGCATACATACAAATGCTACATGCTTGCTAGATGTGATTGAGTCTGCCTTTTTTTAAACGGCATAAGCTATATGAGATATTTTTGCACCAATGATTAGTGGCGCCTTTTTCGATTTGATCATATTGGGAGAGAAATAGATATAACTTTTAAGTTAATTAACACATTATTTTGATAGTGTATGTCTCCCCCTGATCATGGTAAAAAATAAATAAATAAATAAATAAAATTATCATCTCATATACGAAAACTAGTTTCATAGAAAATTATCCGATTAAATCAAGGACAGATACTCAGAATAATTTTTGGATTTTAGCAATACCAGTTGGACTGTAGATAATGACTTCAAAAGCCATAAGAAATTGTCCTAAAATGTAGTCTTTTTGACATACAAATTTGACATCAACCATTGGTTTTATTGGTTAAAACATATAAAATATGTAAATAAATCTCCAAATAATTTCATGACCTCTATGGCCAATGAGATAATGATTTAGAATGAGATTATGGACACTTTCTTTTTCAAAAGAAAATAAATTCAAGATCAATTTAGTCACTACAAGGACTAATAATATAGGCTAACAAGCTGGGTGCGCACCCTTTGATCTTCAGTGTACAATTATATTCTATTTCCAATTGGTTTAGATGATTCTTTTGAGAAAATAAAAGAAATCATTAGTATTCTTTGTAGAGAAAAATTTACCTTTTGGTTGATGAAGATTTCTTTAAAGGAATAGAAATCAATAACCAATATTGGCTAAAAGTTCTTCGAATGCCAATTTTTACATCTCATCTCCCTATATTGACGGAGGAGAGAAAACCAATATCAATTGGTTGATTCGATATACCAAAGTCGTTTCAATGACAACGGGAAAAAAAATCGTTTTAGTCATCGCATATGGAAAATCCACTTTATGGTTACGGATAATTTCTTGTAAACGAATAGAAACAATATATAAAAATCACATGATCTTCCTCCAATGGAAGAAGATACCAAACTTAATTGGCCGTAGGTTTTTCAACCATGCACGTAATAAATTACTGTAAATGTATTTCAATTGCGACAACACCAATTTTGGTGATTATAGTTTCTTTTAGAAGGATGAAAACTATAAACCATTTATTGATGGATTTTCTTTTTCTTTCTCTATAAAAAAAATTAGAGAAAAAAAAGACACCAATTTGGTGATTTCAGTTTCATTAGAGGAATAAAAACCGAAAACCATGCCCCATAAATAAAGTCTATATCTTTTAGGTTTAACAAATGAATTTTAATTGCTCCATTTTTGAAGACACAAAATCCATCACACAAAAAATTTCATTGAAGTAATAATAAATATCACTAAAATAAAAAAATAGGGGATAAAATAATTTAATACACTGTGTTCCAAGTTGAAGTTAGAACAAACCGATACATCCGAATTACATCATCAGTGTGTACCGTGTCCATTATCGATCTCCAATAGTATGAAGGACCAAACAGCCACACAACCAAACATGATTACGGATTTGATAATACCTCTTAGAAACGTGTGAATCAGCTTGTCCACCGTTGTTGAGATTTACACAAAGATAAAATAGATCATCAAAGATATGGGTGTTTCTTACAAACACTAATAAGAAAGCAAATTCGTGAATTTTAGATGTAACTAAAAATGAAAAATATGTATACTGATCAGACGAAAATACGGGATTAGATGTGTACTTAACTTATAATCTTCCGCGCTCACCTTGGTAGAGCAAACGTGCGTGATAACGTGTTATGATATAGAAGACAAAGAATGAGAGACACAAAATAAAGAGGAAGAAGGAGAGAAATCTTATTCATGTGTACAATAGGCAAATATTAGAGCCTCTATTTATAGGGCTAGACACAAGGGCATCCCAATAATAAACAAGATTTACCTAGATATTCTTAACATAATTATACGTTTATAACAAAGATATTAACGAAATCCTATAAATTGTCATGAATAGCCCTTGACTAGCCTATTTAATGTTATATTATTACCAAAACTAAATTATTAGTGTTAAAATAAGTAAAAGTTTATTAGGAATTTTATAACTATTCATAAATGTTTTTATTTAAAAAGGAATGACAATTAATACAAAGATATTGAGTAAGTTTTTTTTCCTTATATATGGTGATATTATTTAAGATTTGAATATTAAAAATAATTTTATGATTATAAAAAACAAAGGGTATATTTGATAGTTTAAGGGAAAAGTATGTCTATAAACAGAGTGGACAGATAAAAATGGACATACCAAAGTAGAAATTAGGACAGATAAAAAAGGAAAGAGGGAGTAAAATATATCTAGATGGATCCTAGATTAGACTAAGATATAAAAAAATACTTAAAATACAACTAGGAAAATAAAATGCAAATATTTATTCGAAAAATAACCGGGATGAAACTAGATCCATCCTAGCTTAAACTAAAATAGAAAAGATTGTTAGTGAAATAACTAGGATGAAACTAGTTACGTCGTGATATAAACTAAAATAAAAATTATTATTCGAAAAATAACTAGGATATAAACAGGCATCCGATTATCTTAGGTAAATAAATCTTATAATTATGATACCATCCATATAATTATGTTTGTTTATCAATTCTCTTAATTCTCTCCTTTCCCTTAATTAACATCGTCTATTTGCATCTCTTTCTTCTTTTCCCATCCTTAGTAATCTCCGTATTGTATTCTTCCTCCTATCGTTTTACATTAGTGAGCAAGAAAACCTATTGGTAGTTCATATGTTTCACTAGTTGTATCGTCTCCTGATCTATTTTAACTTAAAGGCTACAAAAACAAAAACATGACCAATTTGTATTATGCATATTGTCATGCGTAACGCAATAAATGATGTAATTTATAGAGAACATGAAGCAAAACAAGAATAATACTCCAATTTATAAAGTTAGTATTGGAAGTGACTTGATCTTGAAGAGTGGGTTCATAACTCCATTGCAAAATCTTTCCAAACCTGATGAGCTTCTTCACTTCCTCATCTCCAATTTCTCCCTTCACCAGTCTCTCCGTTATCTTTTCACCAGTTCATGATTTATTTTCTCCTTGTTTTTTTTTTTTTTTGAGAAGAGAGTTTTATTAGATTAAGGTAGAATTTACAATGAAAGAAAATTAAAAACAGAATTTAACAAAATACATTATCCCAATTGTGCACAGAATAGGTGAAGTTTAAGTGCACCCTCTTTCCATAGACAGAAGCCCAAGTCAGAATCAGAGGCTTAGCTTCATTAGCTAACTCGTTATCCGTCTGAGAGCTGTAGCTGTCTTCAAATATTCGGCAATTCCATTCCTTCCAAAGGACCCAAATCACATCTGCCGGGATTAAGTCCCATACAACTTTGCCTGAATCGACATAGTATTACATGGCCAACAGAGAGCAAACGAGAACAACGTCTCAGGAAACACCCATGCCCACAACTTTGCAGGTGTTACAGCCATCCATAGTTTGTAGGCAACCTTGCAATGGAGGAGAATGTGGTCTTGTGACTCGGAACTATCACCACAAAGTAAGCAGGAACTATAAATATCGATTCCCCTATACTGCAACATGTCAAGAGAGTTGAGCTTACCGTGTACAGCACACCAGATCAAAAAATTAATTTTAGGAGGGACTTCTTTCTTCCATACAAACTTGTATGGAAACCCATTGATGCCGTCTTCTTTTGTGAGTGAATCATATAAGGATTTAATAATTGCCCATCAGAATTAAGAGCCCAACGTCTGGTGTCCGGTAAAGTATCTCGTGCTGGTGGGTTTGATTAATATTTTTTTTTTTTTTTCTTCCTTGTTGATCTTTTGAATCCATCTCAAATTTAAAAGCTACAAGATGAGCTCAAAATATTAGAAGAGATGAGTTCTGGAACATGTTAGCTGAAGAATCAGTAGACACACGAGAGAATAACGTGGTTGAACTTTTTAAGCTTCCATGCATACTACCTTTACACGTTACGGTACCATTGTGTTACTTGATCGCACAAATATTGGTCCTTCGAGAAGAATGTTACGTAGAGGCCATTGTCGTGATAATCCAAACATGATTCCTTCCTATGCTCATTCTGTTTTGTTCGACCCGTTAAACATGATTCCTATGCTCATTGTCGGAAAATGGGTCATTTGTCCAAAAAAAATTAAAACACGGTTCAAATAGACGAGTAAAAAATTTTATGGGTAAAATGGACAAAAAAATAGCAAGGATGAAAATGATTCATCCCTGGCTTAAACTTAAAAAATAACAAGGATGAAACCGGATGCATCCTGTGGTAAAATAAAAATAAGAAAAAATATTTGAAAATGGATAGGATGAAATCAAGTTACATCCGGCCTATTTTTAAATTTTTGTCCATTTAAACATATCTAAATCGAACGTCCTTTTCACCCGTGAAATTTTGATTTTGGTCTTTTAACCAATTTTGTGTTAACAAATGGAATCAGGCCGCTAATGGTTCAAACGGGATACCTGCTGTGCTGGTCAGTTTTCCCGATCGATGGACCTTTTACAAACCGGTGATCGATGGACCTCGATAAACCACCCACTTATGTAGAAGATAGGATCTCTTAAAGATAGCAAGTTTGGTTACCGTAAACACTTGTATAGAAACAATATATTGTCAGTATCAATCCTTTCCTTACTTCTCTAAAATTAACCTGGTGATTAAAATGAGGTTTTAGATATAAACTCGACATCCTCTGTATTCACTGACAAAACCCTAAAAAAATCTTCTCAACGATTCAGAAGAAAAAAATGGCGGGTAGCTCGGATAACCCATCAACACAAGGTTCTTCTGGGTTCAACATATGTTCTTCCTGAAACCTATTCTGATGAACAAGCCGAAGTTGATCCTAGAATCGTCTTAGATGAACCCGATGGAGAGAATCTCGAAGAAGAGGAAGATCGAGAGGATCTTTACAATGATAACTTCTTGGATGATTATCGACCTATGGGTGAACATGATCACTATGAACGTGTTGGACTTGATGATTCATTTGAAGATGAGAGAGATTTTAATCAGATTATGGAGGATAAAAGATCCTCTGAAGTCGACCTTGATATTAGAGATGAAGGAGACGACGATGGCGATTGGCGTGGATCTAAGTTTCCTCGTCTTCTACATGACCAAGACACAGACGAAACTATTAGTTACAGACGTAAAAAGTGGTCCAGAGCTAGGCCTCCAGTAAAACCTAGAGGCTATAATGATGCAGACAGTACACCAATTCACCTGGAAGATCGCGACACTCAAGTGATGATATACAGATGACCGATCAGACAGATGTAGGTGGAGTCCAAGGAACACTGAGGGAGTGGGTTACTCGGGATGAGGTGCGTCGTTTAATTGCTAACAAATTTAAAAAGTTTTTGCTTGCATACGAGAACTCTGGGAATCAGCAAGGAGACTTTGAGTACATCCGACAAATAAATGAGATGGTATTAGCAAACAAATGCAGCTTAGAGATCGACTACAAGCAATTCATTTTTACTCATCCCAACATTGCCATTTGGCTTGCTGAAGCACCTCAGCCAGTTATTCAAGTCATGGAAGACGCTGCCAAGAGCGTTATATTTAATTTATATCCGAACTACAAGAATATTCATGAAAAGATATATTTGCGGATAACCAACTTCCCAGTATATGATCAGATACGCAACATAAGGCAGATTCATTTGAACACCATGATCCGCATCCGAGGAGTTGTAACTCGAAGATCCGGTGTTTTCGCCCAGATGCAGCAGGTGAAGTATGATTGCGGTAACTGTGGATCGGTTCTTGGACCATTTTTCCAGAATTCGTATTCAGAAGTTAAAGTTGGGTCATGCCCTGAATGCCAATCAAAAGGAACGTTCACTGTCAATATTGAGCGAACAATTTATAGGAACTACCAGAAGCTTACTCTTCAAGAGAGTCCAGGGATTGTTCCATCTGGTCGGCTTCCAAGATTCAAAGAAGTGATACTCTTAAACGATCTTATTGATTGTGCTCGCCCCGGAGAAGAAATTGAGGTCACCGGTGTATATACAAATAATTTTGATTTATCTCTGAACACAAAGAATGGCTTTCCTGTTTTCTCCACCGCAGTTGAAGCAAACCATGTCATCAAGAAGCAAGATCTTTTTTCTGCTTACAAACTTACCCAGGAAGACAAAGACAAAATTGAGAAGTTGGCCAGGGATCCAAGGATTGGGGAAAGGATTGTTAAGTCCATAGCACCTTCAATCCATGGGCACGAGGACATTAAAATGGCGCTTGCTCTTGCAATGTTTGGAGGCCAGGAGAAGAATGTTAAAGGTAAACATAGATTGCGAGGGGACATAAACGTACTCCTCCTTGGTGACCCAGGAACTGCAAAATCACAATTCCTCAAGTATGTTGAGAAAACAGCGCAGAGGGCTATTTATACAACTGGTAAAGGAGCTTCTGCTGTTGGGCTCACTGCATCAGTGCACAAGGACCCCATAACACGAGAATGGGCACTTGAGGGAGGGGCTCTTGTCCTTGCTGATAGAGGAATTTGCCTGATTGACGAGTTTGACAAGATGAATGATAAGGATAGAGTGAGTATCCATGAAGCCATGGAGCAGCAAAGCATTAGCATATCGAAGGCTGGAATTGTCACTTCACTCCAGGCTCGCTGCTCAGTCATTGCTGCTGCAAATCCAATTGGAGGAAGATATGATTCTTCCAAGACCTTTTCACAAAATGTTGAACTTACAGATCCAGTTATCTCTCGTTTCGATGTCGTCTGTGTTGTTAAGGATGTGGTCGACCCAGTGTTGGATGAGATGCTTGCTGAATTTGTTTTGGAAAGCCATTCCAGGTCACGGCCAAAGGGCGCTAACTTGGATTATATGTATGTGAACGATTCCCAAGAAGATCCGGATGCATCTGCTGATCTAGTTGATCCCGAGATACTTCCCAAGATATGCTTAAGAAGTATATAGCCTATGCCAAGTTGAATGTGTTCCCAAGGTTGGATAATGCTGACCTAAACAAGGTAACAGAAGTTTATGCGGAGCTACGTAGAGAGTCATCGCAAGGACAAGGGGTTCCAGTCGCGGTTAGGCATATAGAGTCAATAATAAGGATGTCTGAGGCACATGCAAGAATGCACCTAAGACAGCATGTGAAACAGGATGATGTGGACATGGCAATTAGGGTTCTACTCGATTCCTTCATTTCAACACAAAAGTTTGGGGTCCAGATAGCTTTGCAGCAGAGATTCAGAAAGTACATGACATTTAAGAAGGATCACAACGGTATTCTCATCCACATACTGCGTGAGCTGGTTAAGGATGCATTGCACTTTGAAGAACTTGTGAAGGGGTCTATTGATGGACTTACCCAGGTTGAAGTCAAGGTGGAGGAGTTGCAAAACAAGGCACGGGTTTACGAGATATATGATCTGAAGCCCTTCTTCACGACTCCCGAATTCTCTAGCGCCAACTTCCATTTGGATGAAGACCGGGGCGTGATTATACATCACCTTGCAACATGAGCATACAAGATGCTGCGGTAATGTTTCTAAATAACTTTGTCTTGAATGATAGTGAATTTGTTTGTTTGGAACTTGAGGTTTTCTTTGCTGATACATTCAAATAATATTAATTTGATAACTGCATTCAAGGATCCATTTTGGCAAACATGTGCCACCAAAAATAAAAGTTTTGCTGCCATCACATAATAATCAATGTCAAATAAGAAAATTTTGACCTGATTCAACTAGAGAGGGCGAGCGATGTTGGTTTTGAAATGGTTTAGGATTTTAGGTTTTGAATCTAATTTGGGCCTAAGTAAGTAACCCTATAGAGAACATCTGCAGCAGTCCCGAGTCCCCCACATTTATACTAATTAACTAATCCTCACGATTTTGGCATAATTAATTTTTCTTTGGCTTTGGCTAGTGTAAGAGGTAGTTTACTAGTACTGAGTTATGACCGTTGTTACTGGTAAGCATAACAGAAATGTTTGCCGTATCAGAAATCTTGATGTTGAGTTAACACCTAATGTAGCTCAGTAGCTGTATTGATGCTGCTGTTTTTTTAGAGAAAATGGGTCATTTGTCCAAAAAATTTAAAACACGGTTCAAATGGACGATTAAAAAAAAGTACGGGTGCAATAGCTAAAAAAAATAGCAAGGATGAAAAACTGGATTCATCCCTACTTATACTTAAAAAAATAGCAAGGATGAAACTGATGCATCCTGTAAAATAAAAATAAGAAAAACATATTTGAAAATGGACAAGGATGAACCGGTTACATCCTGCTTATTTTTAAATTTTTGTCCATTTAAACAATATCTTTTTAATTTTTGGCTATTTAAATGATATCAAAACCTAAGTGTCCTTTTCTGCCTAAGAATTGTTGATTTTGGTCTTTTGACCAATTTTGTGTTTTTTTTACTTCTATTTGACATGAAAGTGGCATTGATGTTTGCATGTTAATCTCATTCAGGCATGAGAAGTGCCATATATTGGCCTTCTTCATATACCTTTTCTTTGGCTCTCCTCATTCTATCACCTGGACAACGTTTACGATAAATCCTAAACCTTATACATATAATGTAAGTAATTGAAGGCTATGTTGTACTAGGCGCTGGGTGAGACGAGGAAAGTCTCCAGTCCCTTCGCCTAGCGCTCTAGGCTCCCACAGAAAAAATAGAAAACAAAAAATTGCTCTTACTTTGGCGCCTGTGACGTTTTATTGTCCAGTCTCCCTTTGCACGACTCGTGCGCCTAGGGCACCTTTTACCACATTGATTGAAGGTACTACAGTCAGTCAGGATTTGACTATAATGCCTGCGTTCCTTATTCCTTTTCCCCTTATATGGTTTCATTAGTTACAGTCTAAATGGCGAAGAAGTTGATGCACCGTACAATCATGCACCAGCACATTGCACAATATAACAGATTTCAGTGTTAAGCTACTGTCCCACTCGTAATCCCCAATAAGTGTGGTGGAGTAATACTGTGTGACTATGTATACGGTCCTCGGAATGAAGAAAAATAAAAAGAAAAACTGACTACAGTATTATATATGGGCGACAGTTTCTTGGTCAAACTGTGATTTTCATTCCATCTCGTACTTGAAAAATTAAAGACAATTCAATTCGAATAAAAAAAAAAATAGTACTCCAAACTAAAACCAAGCTGATGTTGAACTGAAAGGAAATGTTAGTAAAAGAAAAATTTGCTAGTGATCTTCGACTAAACCAAGATATTCCTTGTTAATCAGCAGGTTTCAGCTTCCGATTTTCAAATGTTTTTCTTCAATCTCCTAGAGTTTCTCCTTGAGTTTCACTTGAAGATCCTTAATAAGGTCACTTAATCAATCTCCTAGAGATTTTTTATCTTTAGGCATCAGGTTAGAATCATCAATCTCCTCGAGTTTCATCCGAAGAGCCTTAATCAGGTCTTTTTAAGCAATCTCCTTGAGACTTTTTATTTTAGGGCATCAAGTGCTCAAAGCAACGTCAGCTGGAGTCATTTGAACCTTACTGAGTAATGAATGAATCGTTTAAACAAGTCGTGTGAAACAAGGTCTAAATAGTTCTTTGCCAATATCTTAAACCCTTCAAAGCAACAGTATGACATCTCAATGTGTTTATCCATCCGGCCTCGTCGAATTAGAGCTGGATCTAACTTCTACATGGTTGGTAGTGAAAACTATGATCCGTTCTTTACCGCATGCAGACCATAACCCGTCAATAAAATTCAATAACCCTGACAAAGTAACATTGCTTTTTTTTATTATTACTTACTTCCTCATCGTCGCCGCCTGATGCATCATTGTCTTCCTTTTGGTCGTCTGGCCTATCCTTGTCTTTCTTTGTTGCTTCTGCGATTACCCGTGAGGTTTAGAGAACAATCAATATCTTCTATCACGATAATACACTTATCTGTTGTATCTTGTAACAAATTTCTAAGCTCGCTATTATCCGCTACCGCTGTTAATTCAAGATCATATACGTTATAATTCAAAAGGTTCGCCATTGAAGCTATCATACTAGACTTACCAGTACCGGGTGGTCCATATAAGAGATATCCACGTTTCCAGGGCTTACCAACTTTTGCGTAATATTTTTTCCCGTCTCTAAAGGTAATAAGATCATCTATAATTTCTTTCTTTCTTTCTGGATCCATGGCAAGGTGATTAAATGTCACAGGATGATCAAATACCCCATGACTCCACAATGTCGTCTCCCATTGAAATCTACCAGAATCGGGGTTATTTGTATACAGCTTTAACTGACGGCTTTCTTCTATTATCGTGTCTCCTTCTATGAGGACATGATCTAGGTAATCACTCATAATGGTTTCTCGATGACTACGGTGAAACTTAAGCATCAATGTTCGTCTTTCAGTATTATACTTGGCACTGAGATCTTTTCTGTCTAGATACCACCATATTTTAATACCTCGGAACTCATCCATTATTTCTTCATAGTCATCCATGCTAAAAATCAGCTTCTTACCCTCCTTCGGTAGGTGACTGTGAACACGTGAATCGGGTTTCGGTTCCACGTGATCACAAACAATCTTATAAGAGTTGAATACGTGCACCGAGGTGTGAGAAGTGTAAAATATGCATAGGTAGATGATAATTCATAGATTCCAAACCCCTGGTTTGTCATGATCTCATTATCATCCCCGAGTGATCCAGATAGATCCGAGATACGAATATGTAAATGAAACTATCTATTGCAAAAGATAAAAGAGACAACGTCTATACGTGGTCTCAGACTAAGGCCTACATCCACTGGTCCGAGGAGATTTACTATGAGATAAACAATAAAGATGATCACAAGATCTTGTGATCATCGAACACTTGAGCTAAACTCACTTACTTCTCCCTATTCTCTCTCCTCTCTCTCTTTTTCGATCCCCCTCTCAGTGGAGGGGGTATACATATTTATAGCTAGAGTGGGTGGGTCCACTGACAATGAGTTGCTGAGATCATCGTACTCTGTGCGTGGTCCGCGGACTTCTATGTCACCCCGCTGACTTACACCGTATCCGCGGCTTATACCGCATCCTCGGCTTCTACCGGGTCCGCAGACTTCTATGTCAACCCTCGTTCCTCCGTTGGTCGTCCGACACGTGCCTCTCCCGAGCCGCATTAAATGCGGGTGGTTGGGGCCAGTCGATGCGCGCCGAGTGGTGTCGTCTCTTGTCACGTCCGTGTCGCTAGACTACCTCTCGACCGTTGATCATACCTTACTCTCGTGATGGGTTAAAGCCATCCCCCTTGGTGCTACGGACTACCTATCTCGGGTGCTCCTTCATTTCACCGTTGGTCTTGACAGATTGCACGTTATCCGAGTGCCAATGATGCCCCTGTGTCATTCTTTGAGTAATGGCATCCACGTGACTCGTTAGTACACGTGGCAATGGAGATAAATAAGTGTACTTACAATTTGCCCTCTTCTTGCGACTGGGCGTTTGGCTTTTTGTTGGAAGAAGAACCGTGTGGTACGTTTTTATCTCCCTCATAACTTCTCCTAAAAAGGTGCTACCTCGCATTTATTGTGCACGTTTTCCATGTCCTGGCCATAACGCCCTTTGGGTAGTGGACGGTTTCTTCCGGTTCTATATAAAAGGAAAGAGTGAGAGAATGTGACTTTAATCCACATTCTCTCGTTTTATTCTTTTGTTCTTGTCTTCATCTTCTTAACTCTCCTCACACCATCATCGCCGTTGTTGCCGCTACCGTGGTCGCGTGGGGTTGCGTCTACCGTGGTCGTTACTTGTTGCTTCTTCTTCGTTGTCGCTGTTGATTGATTCTTCGTGGTTGCATGATCTTTTATTCCGTTTAATCACCATGCTTAAGCTTTGTCGAGTTTCGATCTTCTCCGTGATGCGTTGGTGATGAGTTTAAATTTAAATGTACCCCGGGTTTTGAGAGTCGACGCTACCGAGTTGGGTGTTCCATTGGCCATGCTTTGATTTTATTTCTTCTTTGAGTTCGGATAATGATCCGAGAGCTTAAGCAACTCGTTAGATGAAATTTAGGTTTTCTTTGCACCGTTGTTCTTGAGATTTTCTTTGATTTTTGATCTTCCCCGCCTCTCGATTTGAATTCCTATTTCGTTTGTGCTCGTAGACATGTCCGATCATCCGCGGTTCCTTACCAAACTCCCCGTCAAGTCCTCATCGATCTCCCTGAATGATCCTAATGTAAGGGGTGGAACTTCCTCCACTTACCCAAGGTAGTCTTGGGATGGACGAACATCCTCATCCTCCGGGTCGAGGCCTTTGTTTAAAAAGGGGTGATCCTCCACGCAGGGATCCAGATATGCCGTGAATCGCCCTAGAGGTGGGTCTCTCTACAAACACAGAATCCGCGCAGAATGAGCCTTTAAATGTGCAACCTCTCGTACTAAGCCTCCACCGCGGACTAATCCACCCGCGCCTAGTTCAAGTAAGTCAACTAAAACTCTTACTGGAAGAGAAAAGCCGCGGAGATAGAGTCCTTTGAGGATGTGATTCCTCCTAAGAGGAAGACAGTGGGTTCATGAGGATACTGGAACTGCTCTTGAGGATGATTCTCGTCGTTACTTTTCGCCCTTACCTTTAGTAATAAGAAGTTTACTTTCGTGCACATTGATCTTGAGGCCTTTAAGTTAAAACACGGTCTTCAGCACTTTCAAGTACGTTTATGCCTCCGACAAAGATATAACTTATGAGCTGGTTAACAATTATCGCATGATGCTTTTCATTTGCCGACGACCGTTGGTGCTTTGAGGCTGGTTTGATGTTGCCTTTGTATAAAGTCAGTGATGATTTCTATTATCGGTGTTTAGCCGCGCATCGCCAAGAAAGTCATAATCGTGGTCAATAACTGATTGTCAGAAATTATCTTCGCCATCTCCGAGAATGTTATCTTCGTAGCAAGGGGCGAACAATGATGACTCGCTGTGCTACTAAGTTGGAGAAAGAGCAAGGGTGGTATAATTTAAAAATTTCAATAAATCCTTTGGAGATTATGTTAACAGGAATACTGTAAGCCGTGGTCCGTGAGTCTCGCGTAACATTGCTCCCGTTAAGGGGAAGTTCGCCTTTTGAGCGAGGTGAGTGATTCCAAGATGGCGAGGGTTCCCGGTGCCGAAGGTTTTCCTATTCCCGCTGAGGAAAGAATCAAACGTGATCATGATTATGAGTGGTCTCGCCACTGCTCTTGAAGTCGTTGGTCCAAAGGGCCTATGGTTGGGTCCCCGCCCCCATGGTTGGAAGCCCTACATTGTTGACAGTCTTCCTCGCGAAGCTTCTCCCACTCGTTACGCTCATTACTGCCCCTGGCAGATGTGTTTTTCCGGTATGGACTTTGCTTATAGTCGCGATGTTGATGACGCAGAAGACGAAGATATCCTTGATGCTAACCCTTTTCCGCAGAATACTGACGTTGTTAAGGTGTGTTGTTTGTTTTCTACGTATGTATGCCCCTACGTTTTCTTAAATAATGTTGATTATGCCAAGGAAAGGTGATGCCAATGGCTCTTTTGTCATTACGTGTTGTAGGTGCGTAGAAATAAGAAGATTAATCCCAAGCAATCATCGAATTCTCCCACCGAGGGTTCCTCACACTTCGAGGATGTGAATAGTCCCGTGGGTGGTGATGAGGATTTTTCCGATTGGAAATAACGAATTGAGACTTCTCCGCCTGTTCAAGAAGGTGATGGTGATCAGGCCATTGGTGGTGGAGGTGGTGATCCGGCCATCGATGGTGGTCACGCGGTGACCCTGCCACCGATGGTGGTCAAGGTGATCCCGCCACCGATGGTGGTCAAGGTGATCCCGCCATTGATGATGGTCAAGGTGATCCGGCCACTGGTGGTGGTCGAGGTGATCCTGCCACTGATGGTGGTCAAGGTGATCCGGCCATTCACTAGTAGAAAAGTGACATTTAGTAACAGTTCAAGCTTTTATAAGGTAACAGATCGTAAATTACCTGTTACTAAATATTAGGTTGTTAAATAATGGTAACAGCTTTTGTAAGAACCGTTACATAGTGTCATCTAAGTTGTATAGTGTAAGCAGCTTTTATAATAAGTGTTACTATATACCCGTGTTATCAGTAACATTTAATATGTTACCATAGTTTACATTATCGTGACATTTATTTAGACCAATCACTTATATACCCATGCTACGTAATACATCTTATATACCCATGTTATCAACAAATTTAATATGTCACCATAGTTGACCTTATCATCACATTTCTATAAAATAATTGTTACTATTTATCTAACATAACTAGTTATATCAAATCCATTTCAAAAAGATTACGTAGCTCTTAGACCGACATGTCACAATTTACTTGTTGATTTTCATGCGATCTAGCGATGGCTCGAATGGATGGTTATCTACAGTTTAATAGAAATTCAAATCTAAAAAAATAATAAACAAGTGGCACGACATGTAGAAATACTACAATATTTAATGTGTTGTAGTTGGTTGGTGACAATGAAGGTGGTGGCAACAAAGATTGTGGTGGAGGTCGATAGTTTATTGTTTAATGAGAATAAGTATTTTATATGGATAACATTAACCAAAAACAAAGTGTGGAATAGTGGTTTAAGAGTTATAGTTAGGTGTAATAGGTCTCAAGGTCGAATCCCTTGAAGAGTAATTTTATAGAATTTATATTTCAAGCTCAAGAAGCCTAACTCGTGGTTGTGGAACGGTGGCGGGCATGGTGGAGATGGTTGCGGCGGTGCTGGTGGTGGAGGAGGTGGCACTAGTGGTGGAGGTGGTGGTAGTTTCACTATAAATTGTATTGTTTTTTATGATGACGTTTCATAAAATCATTACGCTCTACTCAAATAATAGCAACAATTTTATGAAAACGATTACCGTAGCAATTATTCATAACATATATTTAATAAATTGTTACCAAAAACTACTAACAAGGACAATTTTAGAATTTATGAGTCATTTTTCAATAGTCATTCCAGAACAGTTTTATAAACTTTTCGTAACAGGGCTTTAGTAACACCGAGAAAAAACTAAAACTGTTACGAAATATCTGATACAAGAATTTTTAACCACACCAACATCATTTTTTGTACTAGTGATTGATGATGGTCAAGGTGATCCTACACTCGGTGGTCGAGGTGATGATTCGGCCACTGGTGGTGGTCAAGGTGATCCGGCCACTACCATTGGTGGTGGTGAAGGTGGTAACTCGTTTATTGGTGGTGGTGGAGATCAGGCCGGGGGGGCTATTAAGTCCAGTGGGGATGTTATGAACAAAGGTAAGGGAATTGTTCTTGGTGGTGGTGACAAGGATGGGGATGTTTGTTGTGAGTTCTCTTTTGTAAGGTTTTATCCGGGAACCATCGCTTGATATGTCCACGGTTATGGGGCTTGTTTCTGACTTCACTGTCTTGTGATGATGATTGGAGTGTTCTCGAGGATAGTCGTTGGTGGCCCATCTCGTAGGTCCGATGTCAGGGTTGGTGGTGCTTCCGAGGGTTTTGTTGGTGGGGCTTTGGTACAAAGTAGTGTTGGTGCTTCCTGCGGCGGGGAATACTTCGACTCTCCTTAGATGATTTCGCGATCCTTAGCCGCGATGGCGATGATGTCGTTGGGCGTGGTCATGAAAGAAAACTTGTTGGTTGTACCTCATCCCGCCCCCGTGATTGAGGGGGAGAAGAGTTCGGGATGCTTTTGCTCGTAGGCACATGGAGTTAACCCCTGAGGAGGCTAGATCGAGGGTGGGGTAAGAATCTCAGAAGTGAGGCCGGCTTGGTGGGATCCTCCCCCACCGTTGTTGATATGATGGCTATTGCTTTGATGGGTACCGGTACGGTTACTCCCTAAGCAGCGATTATTGGAGGTTTGTCCTGTTCTTTTTATCCCGATTTCGTTCAACTATGATGTGAGCTAATTTCCTCGTTTTTACGATAGATGATGAGAAGTGAGTATTGTAACCACCATCTTTACCGCCTCTTCAAGGCTAAATCTCTCTCAAGCTAAGGGAATCTCCGACATTGCGAAGAGACGCTTACGAGTGTCGAGGCTTTGGTCTCTGCTAAGGATGAAGAAATAACCGAGCTACGCTTCCGAGATGGCTCTGTGAAGGCCAAGTTAGCTATTGCCGAGAAGAACTCCTCGTCTCTTTCAAAATCTGCCGTTTCCTCTTCTTTGATAGTTTCCGCTCAAGTTATTTGTTCCGGTTTTCTTTCTTCCTCCTCCCGCTGTATTTGTCTTCTGGCGGAGAGTCCGTGAATTGTTGTGGGTTTCGTGAGTGAGAGGGCACGTCAAAAGGGTCGCATTGCCGAAATAGTTGAAAAACTTAAGAGTGAGTCTACGAAATGGAATGCTCGCGGACGTTCATAACGCTATGGCCGAGGAATGGCGAAGAAAAAGCATTGCTTGGTAGATTTGCAAATCGAAATAACCATGACCGCCACTTGTTTAACGGGGCTCTTTTATGGACGCGGATAACTCTTGAGCAAGCCCGCGGCAGATTTCCTCCTTAGAAATTAAACTTAATGTTATGGAAGACGAGGCTGCGAGCGCGGTCTTCTCATCACTGGATGTGCGGACCTATATGCAGCGCCTTGCCAAGGAAAGAGACGATGCTAGGGCAGAATGTAGTGCCCTCGCAAGGGCTTTTATCCGTTGTCTCGAGCCGACGTGGCTCGTTCGGAGTTGAGCGTGAGAGAGACTTAGAGATGATGTTGTATCGCCTTAACAAGGGTTGGAATCAAAGAATGATGAGGTTAATCGACATCGTCATTCGCTCGACGCTTCAATGACCTAAGCGCCGAAGTCAAGATGCTCATAATCTTCCCGCAGTGTGATTACGATAAGTTATCAAATGAATATGATTATGCCGCCGGGCGAGGGATTCCGCTGTTGATCATTGTGAAGGTATACGTTTTCATCATCGAGTGTGCTTTTGTATTATATCCGGCTATAACTCACTGTTTTCTATCCTATTCGTCATGAGCTCCAAATACAACTTAAAGTCAGAGATGAAAAGTTTGCAAGCTCGAAGCTAAAGTAGTTCAACCGGAGGGTCAAGCTAACTATCATCGCGGTCTAGCCTGCCTCAAAGAGGAAATGTTGAAAGAAGCTAATCAAAGGATAGACCAGCCTTTCTTCTTCTAAATCAGCCGAGCCGAGGAACGTAGCTATAGGTTTCATGGCCCGTAAACAACCGGCCGAAAGGATTAATAAGATTCTTGGTGAGATTGAGTTGGATCTCAAGAAAATCATGGGTTGACCAAGAATTACACTCGCGTCCCGTGCTCGTGCCTCCCATCAAGTTCTTCCTCGACCTCCTCGGGTGGTAGTGTTCCTTCATCGAAGGATAAACTGTGGATAACGCTCCTACTCGCAGAAACCGTAGATAGTATGCCGTGGATTGATCTCGGTTGCTTATCCTTTTTTGGCGCTTTTGTTATTTTACTGCTGGGCTTGTAATCAATCAGTATGTATTGATCAAACTTTGGTGTTTAAATCGATTTTGAATTTTGTTGAATTTATGTCTACCGTTTTTAAATATAATGAAAAGTTCCGGCAGTTGTTTGTAAATCCCACTGATATTAATCTTTGAATTTGATAAAGTGTATTGTTCATTGCAATTCCGTAGGTTGGTATCTCTAATCGTCTTGTGACCTTGCACCTCGTCAGTAACTCTTGGGCTGCAGGATCACCGGACGGTGGGGGTCTCAATGACGTTTAAGGATGTACTCCATTAAGTTCGGCTTGTAATATTGCACGGATATCTCATTCTGTAAGTCGCCTCCTGGTCATACACTTATGTACACCTACAGAGGAGTTCCGGTGAGATTACATGTGTGTGCTCCGATATATTGCGTGTGTGTTCTTTGCACCTGGATATTACCCTATTGTAGTGGGTATGATCCATGCTTTGTGCAGATATCCCTCTTACTAAGTATAATGTCAATTCCTAATAATAGTAATCAGACACGTGTTTACGTGGTTCTCTTTTTAAGGCCTACATCCACGGGTAACAATTGCATCGATATTTTATTAAGACGTGGCATGGTTTTTCAATGTACATTGTGTAAGTAGTATATACATGTGGTTCATATGGTATGTGTTGTATATAGGTTGTGGGTTTTGAATAAATTGAAATGTGCGTGGTAATGAACGGGATATGATATTTGAAAATGAAAGCTTGATTGATTGAAAAGTTAAGGCGTTACTCCTTGTCGCAGAGATAGAAACATGTGGATTAGCAAGTCCATTTTCTTCTTTCCGAAATGCACACGCAGTGGTTGGTCATGGGTAGTATGGCTTGAGGTATTTGGCATCCCACGGATGCATGAGGATTTCCCTTTCATATTAAGTGCAGATAAGTAAGAGCCATTTCCTCGCGATGTCATGTATTATGTAGGTCCTCCCAAGTTGGTGCTAAAACCCACTTTTTTTCTCGCCGTATTTGGGAATGGTCCTCAACACATACCGCCCTTCTACAAAATTCCTAAATTTCACTTTTTGTTATATTCTCTCGGCCATTTTTGCGTTGGTAGTTTTCCATTCTTTGCAAAGTGCCGCTTCTCTTCTTTTCTTCGAGAGTCGTTTGAGCCTTTCCAACATCATGTCCGTGGTGAGATTCTTTTCCCGTGCTTCGTCTTTGTAGTTGGAAGTAGAATTTCCACAGGATTACCGTCTCCGTAGGTGAGTAGAAATGGGGATTCTCCTAGTCGACCTTCGAGTCGTCCTATATGCCCATAACGTTATGCAAATGCTCACACCATCGTCCTTGTACTCATCTAGCCGCTGTTTTAAGAATGAGTGCCAAAGTTTTGTTTGTGGCTTCGCTTGTCCGTTGCTTTGTGGGTATATGGGGGTGGATTTGTTTTTCCGAATCTTGAAGGCGTCAACAAAGAAGTCAATATTCTTTCCTCGTAGCCGTTTACCGTTGTCTGGAACTATCATCTCTGGGATGCCAAACTCCGCAGATGATATTTTGAAAAATAAAAGTGAAGACGTCGAATCCCGAATTCTGCCAAAGGTTTGCTTTCTACCCACTTGCCGAAATAATCCGTTGCCACTATTAGGAATCTTCTTTTCCCCGTCCCCGATACGAGTGGGCCTACTATGTCGATACCCCATTTCCCCGGGGCCACGACTATCAACCGAGTTCAACTTTTGTAGCTGGGGCGGGATTCGTTTCATCGAATCTTTTGACATTCTTCGCATCTCTTCGCCATTCTAGCAAAGATCTTGGATCATGGTCACCGCATAATAGCCTGTTTTTGCCTTATCTCGCTAGGGATCTCATTCCACCGTGATTCCCCTCGCGTCTCCTCTCTCGTATATCTTTTAAAATGGCGTGTCCCTCTGATCGGGATAGGCATCGGCGAAGTGGTCCGAGGAACAATTTTCGTATAAGGCTTGGTCTCAGCTCGTACATCCCCGGCTTCTCGATCGTACCTTCCTAGATCGCTTGATGTCCCCGGGGAGTTTCCTTCTTTGAGGAAAGAGGGATTTCTCGATCTCCAATCTGCGCTCCCGACTATAATCGCGTGCCTTCTTCCGCTTGTCGTGTAATGTCATCGCTTCCGGAAATCGTCAATATGTATTCTCCGACATCCTCGTCGAGATATCTTTCTCCTTGGTTTGCGTTTGGTTAGCCGCGCACGCTTTTTGGAGTTTGATGGATGGTTCAGACACTCGTGTTACCTTGATTGCTTTGACGTCTTCGTTTTTAAGCATGGACGATATATATGCCAGGGCATCCGCGTGTCTAAGCTCCTTTCTCGCGGATGTCTAAACCGATTTTCTGTGATTTGGGAGGCCAATGTTTGCACTAGAGCCATGTATGCTATTAGTGTTTCATCATACACATTGTATTCGTAGCCTATCTCTTTGTATGATCAGTTTTGAGTCGCTTGTTACCCGCACTTCTTGTATCCCTAATTCCATTATCAAACTGGAGAGCATGAATCACTCCTTCATATTCTACGATGTTATTGGTATGGCCTTCGACTCCAATCCGAATGCGTGCACGATTGTCCCATGTAGGTGTGGTGATGACGATGCCTATCCCCGCGCCCTCTCTATTTTTGGAGCCATCAACAAAACCTCCCACCGCCGTGGGTCACCGGCTCAAGAATATTATTTGGCTCTGGTTTTTCTATTTCGGGCGCCCATAGCCTTCCATCCTTGTATGCGTATTCTTCTTCTCGTTGTCCAAAGGCAGTCCGCTAGAAAACTGGCAATACCTGCGATTTCGGGAGTGTTGGAGCTCATAGTGGATGTTGAATTGGTCGAGGTATGTGCTCCATTTTGCTATACGTCCTACCTTTCCCCGCCCCGCCTTTGAGGATGGTCTCTAAGGGTGCCCGACATGGGATACGTATGTCATGTCGTTAAGAAGTACGTCCCTCGCCTTTAAGGTAGACCATACGACTTGGGATTAGTCTGTTCGATTCTCGTGTAGTTTGTTCTCCATGGGAATTCAGTGGTCTTGCCGACATAATAGGACGGCTGCTCCTCCTTCGTATGGGTTCGACGAGGCACCGCTTTACCGCATCATCTGTTCTGCCGCAATGTAGAGTGCCAAAACCTCCTCGTGGTCCTGGTTTAAGGATGGGATTTCTCCAGGTATTGTTTAATGCCCAAAAAGCTTCTTCGCATTCTCGTCGTCCATTCAAATTTAGTCCCTTTTTTCAAGATGAAGAAGAGTTTGCACCTATCCGAGGATCTTGATATGAATCTTCCCAGAGTCGCTAGGGATCCATTGAGCTTTGTACCTCTTTTAGGTTCTTCGGAGATGGCATGTTTGTTATGGCTCGGATTTTTGCGGGATCTACCTCAATGCCCCTTTTTGTCACCAGCATCCAAGGAATTTTCCCGAGGTCACCCCAAAGTGCATTTTCCGGGTTTACCTTCATGTTGTGCTCTCTCATAGTTCCAGAAGATGTCCTTCGATCCTGGTGGTGGTTCTTCTACTATCGCTTTACGAGCATATCACGAGATTTGGACCTCTAACGTCCCGCCGATCCATGGCTTGAAAATAGCATCGACCATCCTTTCGTACGTTGTTCCCGCGTTTGAGTCCGGGAAGGCATTCTTACGAGCAATAAAGACCATGGGGTGTGTAAATGCGGATGTTGCTGGTCTTCTTACGCAAAAATAGTTGGTTGTATCCTAATATCCGTCCATGAACGACAACTCTTCATATCCTTCTACCGTGTCGACTAGTTGGTCAATGCTGGGTAATGGATAACTATCCTCGGGGGCATGCTTTGTCTCAGATTGGTGAAGTCGATGCAGCATTCGACCCTCCATTTTTCTTTGGTACTATTACCATGTTGAGATCCAAGTGGGGTATTTGACTTCTTTTATAAAACCGGCTTCTAATAGCTTTAGCTCGTTTCTACTGCTTTGTGATGCTGCAGGCCACCTTCGTATCTTTTGTCGCATCGGGGGTGTGCTGTTTAATGCGCAGCTCATGCCGCATCTGTCTTTGGGTCTATTCCTTTATATCGAGAAGTTTCCATGCGAAGATGTCCGCGTATTCCCTTTAGTAGTTTTATCGCCAAGCTGCTCTCCGTCCATTAGAGTTCCTATTTTGATCTTTCTTGATTCGTCCGTTCCTTATGTTGATCTCTTTTTACCTCCAAGGATGTGAAAGTGGGCTTTGTTCCAGTGTGGGGGATTTTCTTTAATTGCTATTTGGTAGTCTCGCATTCTTTGTTTGCGAGGACGTCCCGGTTAACCTTTGATGTTGAGGCCTCCGTGTTCCCTACAGAGTTCCCTTCAAGCAAGCTTTTTCCCCGAGATCTCCTCCGCATATTCTGCCGATGGCTTTGTCCTTGATATCGCCTTGCTCCAGCCTTGCGGTTTTCCTTTTCTCATCTTCCCGTTGGTTGAGTTGTATTTGCAGATCGCGTGGCATTCTTTACTTTAGCTTGATCACCCTTTATCTCCATTATTCCCTGGGGGAGTGGGAAACCTAAGGTATTGATGGTAGGTAGCTGCGACTCCCTTGAGCTTGTGGACCCATCTTCGTCCAATAATGGCATTGTAGGGCGAAGGCGAATTCACCACACTAAAGCGAGTGTCGACTTTCATACGGGCCTCCTCTTGTAAGATAATATCCTCAGGGCTTCGTAGTCCGTGCCATTGAACCCAGAGGATGGTGTAGTGTGAGGTTAGGGAGTTGCTCATCGCTGAGCTCCATGCGTTTGAATGTATCGTAAACAGACATTTACTGAGCTCTCCATCGATGAGGATTTTCCTTATGTTGCATCCTCGATTGGCAATGCAGGATTAATGGGTCGTTGTGATCTTCCATGTCGCCCTCAATATCATTGACTAAAAATCGGGGGCGCGTCCATCCACTCCTCGTGTTCTTCCACTTCCTTCCCATTTATACCGTAAAGCCCACAAGAATCTTCAAATTGCTTTCTCGGTCGTTTCTATTTGTGCCGTTAGGTTGGCTCTTGCTTTCTGGAGGCGGATATAGCGTTCAATGTGCGACCCTCGTGTAGTTGGACCCGTTTGCCGCGTTTGGCTCTATCTTCCATTCCAGTTTTCCCATATTTTTTTGAGATCCCCGCATCTACGGGCCTTTTGTACCGCTATCTTGAGATTTTGCATTTCTCTGCCGTGGTGTCCGTAGAGCATGGAAATCGCAGATTCTTTGGATTTCCGCCGAGGTCGGTGGTTGTTTCCTTTAGACCAGGCCGCTCTAAGTCTTCGCGATTTTGATCTCCTTTTTAGTATGATAGTCTTTTGTTGAGTTTCGTCTCTTCAAATTTTTTTTTGTGATCGTCTTCATTTTTGTGGGCCGGGCCTCCTACTTGTTCCGCGGGAATTTGTCCATGGAGTTCATTGTGTCTGCATCTCAGGGATTATCTTTTTGAATTTCTTCCAATCTCGCATGTTTTTCAATGATTATCCTTAAATCTCCTCGGTGGTTGGGAGGTGTACGGGATTTCAACAAACAACGGGCTCATCCTGTCAAGCCCCATTTGTAACAAGGATACTTACCACGGATCCACATGTCCGCTGGCCCGACATACCTTGTGCCATCTATCCGTGGTATTCCCAAACGGACTCAGTACTTAATTGCAAGTGAGAAGAGCTTGTCCATCCCCTCGTGTTCACAACTTTTGTTGTATATGTACGTGGCACAAGAATTTTTCTAAGGAGTCGATCATAATGAATCAATGCATCCAGCTTGAGGTTATCAAACCAAGATAACGCGATCCTTTCAGGCTTGGGGAAATATCGCATAGTATAGCCTCAAGGTCGCTGAATCCCACCTGGCCATTACCTTGTAATATCGAGATGAGTCGAGGGTCCGCTAACCCGTCGAATATCTCAAAGTCGGACCTGGACATTTTTGCGAATGGTAGCCATGAGCCAACAATCGTGCAAGGGGGTAGTGTTGGCTTCCTTCATAATCTCGCCTAGTCTTCCACCTCCTTGCCTGGTCTTGAGTTGATTGATCTCTGCTAGCATTTCCGCGGGAGGTTTTCCATTGCCAAACAAGGTTTCCTCTTGAATGGAAGACCGTGTCTTTCTCTTGTGGGTTGTGACGTTGTGGCCTCCTCCGTGTCGAGTAGTCCGAACTTCTCGGTTTGGTAGTCCGGGTCGACCTTCATCATCGCTCCGCATCATCTCTTTGGGGTATCCTTCTTCGGTTAGTTATTGCAGGGATGTTTTCAAGATCGTCCCTCGGTCCCTGTCTCGCATTCAACGAGTTAGCTTCAATGCGTGCCGATTCGCTAGTTCTGAGCTTCGCTCTTCTCCTTAGTTCTTTGGTTTTCTTGAGCTAATAGGCCACCGCATTCTGCGTCACGTTAGTTGATTCCTCTGTAGCTCCTCCAGGTTGTGCCAATATTTGCGCTGTTTGGTTCGATGCTTGATTGGGGATTCCTTCCTGTAGTTGAGCTTGTCCCTGGGGATCGTGGTATTGATTTCTTCTATCAATGGCATGCCCTCGATTATTCCGTTGGATCCTGTCGGTTGTTGTTCGTCATGTTTCATTGTCCGCGGCATTCGTGAGGGATGGTTCTGATCACCGATTCTGCTATAGCCTCCGAGGCTCCAGTTGGCCTGGCTAGCCTGGCATTTTTGGAAGCAATCACTTGAGAAACCCCCTTGCTTGGTGCACAGCTCTTGCGGCCGCAGCCTTCTTTTGCTTCAATTGCGATGGTGCCCGCATCTAAGAGCAATGTGCTTTCCCCTGGGCCCGCATATTGTCCGCGTGCAAGGCCCTTCGCCTTTTGTCTCGATCCTTGTTACCGCCGGGTGTGGTCCTTGGAGCATCTCTTGGAGTTATCTTTGTCTTCCTTGCATCTTTGTTCTTTTCCATTGCAATAATCTCGACAAAGAACGTGGGAGGTAATCCGAGACCCAAAAGTCCACGGTTGGTTATTGTTAGTTCAACTTTGATTTCATAAGCTCGATTTTTAGCGGTAATGAGTGTACTCGGGTTGTTTGTTTGGCTAATAGTACGAAAGACATAGACGGCCAGTGATTTAACCGGATAAGATCCATGGGTCAATGTTTATAAAAGCCCCGAGATCTTTTGGTGGAAATTGTGTTTGAATTTCTAGTTAGAACTCGGATCTCGTTGGTTTAAAAGTTATATAATGCCCATTCATAGAAAACACAATAAACATATATATATGCGAAAAACGGTCTAAGAACAAGATCTGTTTGCTAAAACCTGATCTCGTTGGTTTAAAGGTTACATAATGCCCAGACCACGCGGTAGAAAACACAATAGACATAAATACGTGCTAAAAACGAGTCCGAGAGCAGATTCATTTGCGTTTTTAAATAAAAATTTTGAGGTTGAGGTCAGAAGTCACAGAAAAGATAAATCTTTTACGGACAAGGTCCCTGTTTCTAAGCAAATTGTGAACACGTGAATCGGTTTCGGTTCCACGTGATCACAAACAATCTTATAAGAGTTGAATACGTGCACCGAGGTGAGAAGTGTAAAATATGCATAGGTAGATGATAATTCATAGATTCCAAAACCCCTCTAGTTTGTCATGATCTCATTATCATCCCCAAGATCCAGGATAGATCGAGATAATAATATGTAAATGAAACTATTTCATGCAAAGATAAAAGAGACAACGATATATACGGGTTCAGCACTAAGGCCTACATCCACTGTCCGAGGAGATTTACTATGAGATAAACGATTACAAAGATGATCACAAGATCTTGTGATCATCGAACACTCTGAGCTAAACTCACTTACTTCTCCCTATTCTCTCTCCTCTCTCTCTCTTTTTTCGATCCTCCCTCTCGGGGAGGGGGTATACATATTTATAGCTAGAGTGGGTGGGTCCACCGACAATGAGTTGTCGAGATCTTATCTTCTCGTACTCAGGCGTGGTCCGCGACTTCTATGTCACCCCCGCGCTTTATACCGTATCCGCGGATTCTACCGCATCCCGGCTTCTACTCAAGTCCGCTGACTTCTATGTCAACCTCTCGCTCCTCCGTTGGTCGTCCGACACGTGTTCCCCGAGCCGCATTAAATGCGGTGGTTGGGGCGGGTCCACCGCGCCGAGTGGTGTCAGTCCTCTTGTCACGTCTGTGCCGGGGCTTAGACTACCTCTCCGCTGATCATACCTTACCTCGTGATGGGTTAAAGCCATCCCTTGGTGCTACGCGGGACTACCTATCTCGGGTGCTCCTTCATTTCTCGACCGCTGGTCTTGACAGAGGGCACGCTATCCGAAGTGCCATGCCCCTATGTGTCATTCTTTGAGTAATGGCATCCACGTGGACTCTGTTAGTACACGTGGCAATGGAGATAAATAAGTGTACTTACAGTGACCCTTGATTCGTTTGGCAACCTTTGAACTTCTAGGATTAAGATAAGCTTCCAGTAATGTGTAAGCGTGATTGAGCCTCAAAGAGTACTGAGACCTAACTATATCATTAAAGCTTATATCAATATACGGATTTGTTAATTCACGGATACGCCTCGCCAGTGCTACGTAATAATAGGTATTCCGCGGGACAAACTGGTGAATGAGCTGTATGATGAACATAAGACTACTCAATTGTATCCACATCTGTTGTATGTTCGACTTCATTACCAGATTACTCAATCGTATCCACATCTGTTGCATATTCGATCTCATGAACAGATTACTCAATCGTATACACATCTGTTGTATGTTCGACCTCTTGATCACCATCTGTTGTGTGTTCGACATCATGATATTTCTCCTGTGTTATCTTAGGTGGAAACTACTCGAGAATAGATTACAAGTAGTATTTATAGGTAAGCAATCCAAGTAATTTTAGGGAATCATTAGTTTTCCTAGTTTGGGACAATTCTCATAATACGAATGGCTAACCTAAATACACCATGCATGGTTTCCTAATCCAAGGAGGCTAATACTTGGGAAGTGAATTAGCTGCATGATGGGCAGAAGACTACTCAATTGTAAACACACATCTGTGTTCGAACTCATTACCGGACATCTGACGAGACTACTCAGTCGTATCCACATCTGTTTTATGTACGACCTCCTGACCATCTGTTGTGTGTTCGACCTCATGATATTTCTCCCTGTGTTATCTTGTCTAGAACCGCAGCAATAATTGTTCGAATTAAGAAACCTTCTTTTGTTATGAAACCACTACCTTTAATAAATTTTTGAATTTTTGATAATATAAAGGCTGTTTGGCATTTTTATAATGGATTAATTATCAGCCCATAATCAATTATATAGTTCATAATTGATTATTTACGTGTTTGGTAACAATTATAACTAAGCTTCAAAAAAAAAAAAAAAAAAAAAAAAAAAAAAATTATAACTAGTTTACTGCTGCAGCAGTGCCAGAAGACCGAAGATAGAGGCTGAGTTTTATGACCGTTTTGTGACGGTATCTTCCCCCCTTTAATGGGCGCAAGCATTACAGCGAAACCTTGCACAATTTGAAACCGATTAGAAATTCAGCCGTTAGATTTTCTCGGATTGAATATCAACCGTCAGATCCTCAAAAAGCAATTCCGTGTGAACAATTGATTATAATCATAGGATTCCCGTGTTTGATGATAGACGGTTACATTTGATTTTCATGGAAGGTTTTAGGTGTAAATATCGCTAAATACAGGGGTGTATCGTTATTAATCTGAACTTTTTAATATTTACAAAATTGCCATTTTTTAACAAAATTAAAATGAAAACTTAAAAAATCCGTATCTTTTAATTTATATGTCCGATTTTTGTAAAAATTATACTAACGGGAAGCTCTTCAAATTGTCTATACAAAGAGCATAAACAAGACCACAAAATGATATGAAGTCTTCAAATATTTTTACAGGAGAAATCAATTTTAAAAGCAATTCAAAGCAACTTATATCTTTCTTTGTTTTAGTAGCATTTATGTATCATATATTTCGACGTGCAAGTACATTTTACAAAAATGAGTTTTGAATATCGGCAATAACATGGCATAAAGCATGACGTGCAACGCACGTGCACTCTACTTGTATGTAATAATTTATGTAACATTTTATTAGTAACAATTATAAGTGTAATAGAACAATGTAATACTTATTTTCTAACAATTTTGAAACATTTTTTTGCTGCCTTAAATCCGATAGCCGAATTTTGTCGGTTATCAACGGTCAAGATTAAAATTAAAAGTATAAGTGACAACTTTTTTGCCATTTTGACCACAGTTTTTTAAAAAATGTTTTTCTAGTTCTACTATTCATTTTTCCTGATTTGCTAAAGCCGAAGAATTCGATTGTCAAAACTCTGCACAAGTAGTAATGTTAGTATGAATTTGGAAAGAGAATATCCTTTTTCATAAGCCAACCCAGATACACATGAATATATATGAACACAAAGTGATGTACTCACTTTGACCCCCAAAGCTCAATGCACCAAGCTTAAGAAAGCTTACTACCTCAAGCCAACCTCAAACTCTGTGGAACACAAAACAAAACAAAACAAAACAAAACAAAACAAAACAAATGGGTGAGCCACAGCCCAGTAGAGAGTTAATGAAACGATAACACGAGTATAAAGAATGCCCAAATACGATAACGATAAGAATTAAAATCGAATAAAGCATAAACAATGCATTAAGTTGTTGAGAACATCCAAATCGAAGTATCAAAGGCCTTTAGTCAATACACAATCGAAATCATCTAAAACCAGTGAGTTCGCAATAGTCTACTGTGGGGTCAGAATAACCATTTGTCGAAGTTTATCGGAAAACTACCTATCGTCCCCGACGATCTTCCGCAGTCACCATTAATATGGATTTCCCTTTTGGGCCCGACAAACTCATAAGTAAGGTTCAGAACCAAAAGGATGCTCAATCAATTGATAAATAGTTCGCAAACATCGTTAAATACGAGTATCGAATAAACATCAACAAAGTATTTATTCATAAACCATGAAAGCAACTTACCTTGGCTCACCATGTATAAGACAATATCATAAAATCCAAGGATGTATCAAAACATAAAGTTGGGCAAAATCAGAATGGATAAATGCATCAAATCAATGAATTTGTGCAACAAAATCCGTTTCATACCAAATCTATTTTAAACCTCTAGTTTTCAAAACTTACCATAGGCCCCATTATAAATCAAAACTAGAAAAACCTTATCATTTTGGAACCAATAAAATACTTCCTTTTATACCAAAATCAAATATCTCAAATAACAAGAGATGTAGACATACGGCAACAATAGAACGTTTTTGAAATTCAGATTGCATAGTTTATGTTCAAAAATTTGTGTAGACTTCGTTACACAACGAAAATGAGTGATTCTTATCTCATCTTAAATAAAAAAGAATAAGGTATTATATAAAAAATATGATCAAAAACAATAAATTCATTAACAGGTCGAATTCACTTCAGTAAAACCTGTCAGTGCAATAGCTTTAGAAAAACCTACAGTTTTGAGAGTCCAAACTTAAAAATTCACACAAAATTCATTTCTCACCCAAATGCATTGGTTCTTGTCTAATTTTAAAGAAGAAATCATAAGATCTAAGATAAAAATGATAGATAAAATCATTGAGTTTTAAATCTGTGTCAAAGTGTTTCAGCAAGACAGGACAGAAATCACGATCTACAAAAATTGCAGTTTCGGCAATCTATATTCAAAAATTCGTGTAAAATTCATTACAAAGCTAAATTCAGTGAATTTGGTACTTTTTGAAATCTAAAAAACTAGACTTTGAATAAAAATATAAACAAAGGTAATGAGTTATATAGATATGTTTAAACGTCTCAAAAAAACAGGACAGATGTGTAGTTCTTCAGAAATTTCAGTTTTGATAGTCTGCAATCAAAAATTCGTACAAAATTCATCGTTCAACGGAATTTAGCAAACTTGGTCTTGTTAAAAAATCTGAGAGACTATAATTTGATATAAAAATCATAACCATAATAAATCATGTATATAGTTGATTCGAAAAGTCCCAAATAAACAGGGCAGTAACCAAGCTCTTCAGAAATTGCAGTTTTGGAAGTCTATACTCGAAAATTCACCCAGACTTCATTACTTATCGGAATCTATTGATTCTTGGCTGGTTTTAAAGAAGAGAAATCCATATTTTATATGAAAAATATAAACAAAAACAATAATAGATGGAACTTGGTTAGAATCAATCCCTAAAATAGGACAGAAAACTATTTCGCAAATCCTTGAATTGCTCAAAACGGTGTTTCAAGAAGAAATAGAGAACAAACCCACCATGGATAATTTTTAGGAATAATAAAGTTCAAACATCATATTAGAAGAAATCCCTAACTTTTCATGAACCCTAGAATCAAAACCAAGATGAACAACCATGAATTCGTTTTAAATATTATAAATTCATCATAGAGTGCATCATAAGAGTATGAAGAAGCTTCAATTTCATTGAATATCAAATCAGAGAATTGAAATCATTAAAATCAATTCAAAAAAAGTTAGGAAGAATAATTCTCCATACCTTTTGTGTACCAAGAGCTTCCAAAGCAACCAAATCAATTAAGGACCACAAGATTTTATATCAAGCTTCAAACTCTAAGTTTTGTGATGAAATTTCTTTTGTTTTTGCTGTAGGTGAAAGAGAAATAAGTAAAAGAGAAAGACCTGAATTTAATCGAATTTAGGTGTAAATCTTATCATGGAAGCTCAAATGACCAAAATGCCCCCTGTTTTGATGAAAAATCGACACATCAACTTGTGAGTGTCACTTTGTCGCAAATTCTAGTATAAAAAAAATCTATTAGCATTCAAAACACGCTATGGGCAGGCTTACAAAGAGAAATATAATTTCTCAGGCAAAATCCAGTGTTTCTCAAATCGAAACACAACGATTACTAGATTTCACGCACCACATTGCGCTACTTCCAGTCTTCCAATTCAAATGAATTGGGATCACACCCTAATATTTTAAGAAAAAGAACACAGGTATTACAACTACGATTTGAGAATCGAAAAAGATCATTTCTCTTCTTTGCTAACAACAATGAAAACCCATCTCCAATCAATCGATTCCATAATCACTTCCACAAAATCCTTGATCAACCTTCTTCCAAAACCCTAACTTCGATTCTCTTTAATCAACAATTTCTTCTTCATCCAAAGCTAAAATAGCTTCATCACCATTAATATACCAAATTATTAAGCTTACTCAAACAAGAATCAAGACCAAAACCTCTCAATTAAGATCGACAGAGAAAGAATGAGAGGAAAAACAAAGAAGAAGAACGGAGAAGAAGAAAGAAGAAGAAGAAGAAAAAGAAAGATAAGAAGAAAAGAATAAAGAAGAATAAGAATTTATCTTCTCTACGCGGTGAAGATAAGACCAAGAGAAATACTAGGAACCCACTTGCTTTGATAAGGGCAGCCACAATGTGTCTACAAAAAGACTATTTTGCCCTTCTCATAAAACGATGATATCTTCTTCATCCGATATCCGGGTTGACACGTTCGAGTAGTCCATTCCACGTAACTTTTCGAGATATATCTAACGATACTAGTTTCATATCTAAATCGTTGTTAGATTAATTCTTATTAATTAAAGTTTGTGTTAAACTAATCGAGTTATTATCGGCTAATTCGTCACTTGACTGGTCTAATGGCGTTGAAGAGCTTGAGGTTTTTTACAGTAACAATTAAGAGCTACATTGCATAATTGTATAATTTATCCAATTACGTGGCAACATAAACTAAATAAAAACTTCATATAAGATAAGTAATTAACAGCTTCATGAGGCCTTTATGACTTTATTACTGTAATATTACAACCTAGAAACTGTTGTTGCCTAAAGCAAAGTTCTGAACTTGAGTGCATCGTGCCTAATCGTTTGTGATCCTATTTAGAGATAACGTTAATTGCATTAAGACATTGAAAATATAACTATAACAACTTTATAAAGCCTTAGCAAAAGAGCACTCAAAGACAAATTTATTAGCCATTTTAGTACTAGAAGTATACATTAGTGAAACCACGTATCATTTCGAGGCTAATATTCTACTAGATTTTTGTGTGCATATAATAATTCCATTTACTTTGTATCATGCATTTTTTTTTTGCTTTTCATTTACCTATAAGATTACATTTAAACATTCGAGATGTTTATTCTATGAAAGCTTCTTTTAGTTTGCTAACTACAGAGGTATCATCATTAGAGCTTTGGTATTCAATTGTATTTTCTATTTGTTGGTGCTTATCAAAAATTTCCTTTCCTTCGAAATCATTCGTAAAGCAACAACGATATCAAGAGGGTATGTTTGTAGGTAGACATTTAGCATTCTACAAGATTTTATTGAGGAATCTAGTATCTGGGAATCCGAAGCATGCTCTATGTGGCAAATATCAATGATTACGCTATATACGTTTATAAGTTGTACTTCATATATACAGATTTCTAAAAAATAATTCATATTTTGTTTGTTTTTTTGGTTATTTGGTGTTTGATACTTACATTTTGACCAACATTAGTGTTTCGTCTAACTTTTGTCCAAGTTAGTATTTGGTACCTGGAAAGATGTTGACCCTGTTGGATTATTGACTAGATTTTAATTAATTTTTTGTAATAGACTATATGAGTTTACAAATATAAGATTACATTTAATCATTTGAGATGTTTATTCTATGAAAGCTTCTTTTAGATTGCTAACTGCAGGGTATCATCATTAGATATTTGGTATACAATTGTATTTTCTATTTGTTGGTGCTTATCGAAAATTTTCCTTCCGAAATCATTCAATAAACAAGAGATATCAAGAGGGTATGTTTGTAGGTAGACATTTAGCATTCTAAGATTTTATTGAGGAATCCAAAGTATTTGGGAATCAAGCATGCTCTATGTGGCAAACATCAATGATTACACTATATATGTCTATAAGTTGTACTTCATATATACAGATTTCTAAAAAATAATTCATATTTTGTTTTTTTTTGGTTATTTGGTGTTTGATACTCACATTTTGAACAACATTAGTGTTTGGTCTAACTTTTGTCCAAGTTAGTATTTAGTACTTGGAAAAGACGTTGACCCCTGTTGACTATTATTGACTAGATTTTAATTAATTTTGTGTAATAGACTATATGACTTTACAAATATATCCATGATGTGGGCTTAACGCCTAATCGCTCTAATATAACTACTAAACCTACGGTCATGATCCAATCCTCTTGACCTAAATTTTCTTCTCTTATCTTCTTCCACCTCCACACTCGCTGCATATGATAACAACTTCATTGATGCACACATCGAAGGTATAATCAACTTCAAAGTCAAAAATAAACCATCCAAAAACAAATTTGATCAATCAAAACCCAACCAAACTGATTCAATCAAACCCAATTAAACCCAATCAAAACCTAACCATTCATTTCTGAAACATTAATTCAAGCTCGTAAAAGATTCGAATTACTTTATTGACAACTAATTAAACTCGGAAACTACATGATACCCTAATGTTACTATTACATAAAATCCAATTTCAAGAAAACCATGTTGGAAAATTAGGTTAAAAAACAAGAGGATGAAAAAACAGAAACAAAACAATGGTGTACCCCTGACTTCAAGGCTCTTTCGATTCTGTAAGACAATAATTCGACCTTCCCAATTAACTTGAGAGTACAGCAGGTCTCGACTATGCCTTCGAATTCAATGAAGCCCTAACACCGTAATCGGTCTGTGGATTGTACTTCCTTGACCACCAAGAATCACATCATAAGGTTAAATGATGCTATTGGGAGAAGAAGAAAACATTGCTTTGGATTTGTTGGAATGGGAGAACATCTATCGCTACTTATAGTGATAATCATGCCTGTTGGTAATGTCGCTTCATCACCAATAGACGCCCAAAAAAGCCATTAATGGTGACTCATGGGAAGAGACGATCCGTTCAAATTTGAATTGAAACTGAATGGAAACTTCTAAGTTTTCTAAAGTACAACTCTGCGTAGCGGCAAACCTTGAAAATATCCAACAAGCCAAACCCTAACCTCTGAATCTATAAAAAGTTCTTCCCTTTCGTTCCTAGGCATTAATCACATCCCTAGCAGTAACATCTTCCTCTTAGGATGTTCAATGTAAGTAAATTTGAATATTATATCTGTAAATTTTTATATGCCTTTTGCTCACCTGATCTCTTTCCTTCTATTCCTCTCCAAACTTGATTTTCTTTCTCTAGAATTTATGTGTTTAATTATCCGATTAATATTAATAAAATTAGGTTTTTGCAAGTTATAGTGTTGTTATATATGAATGCTAGATGGTTCAGTGAATTGGAGAGAATTGAGGATTAGATGAAGATATCTTTCAAAATCATAAACGGTGGTAGTTGTGGTTTCAATCTCGGATGTTGTTTGATAGTGGAAGGGGCGGGTATATAACGGTGGGTGACAGTACAAAGGGAAATGTTTGAGGGTGGAAACATAATTTTAGGTTATTATGTAAATATATCAATACAGTGAAGCTGGTTGCACGGGACGCTTAATTTCTGAGCCGTGTCCGCGTCCGACGCGTGGGACGCCGACACGCCGACGCCGACGCTTAAAAATATGCACCGAGACGCTGCAATATTGGCCTCGTGTCCGCGTCCGTTGTCTTATAAATGTCCGTGTCAAAGCGTCCAAGCGTCCGTGCAACCCGTGAAGAAGAAGGGTACAAAGTAAATTCTTTAATATTTAATTTTTATTTAAAATTTTTAATAAATTATTAAACGATCTATATTTAACTGGGTCGACCCGAGTCAACGTTATTTCCAAGTACCAACCCCTAAGTTGGACAAAAGTTAGACCAAAGACTAACTATGGACAAAATGTAAACAAACACCAATTAATCCTTTTTTTTTTTTTTACTATGCTATATTTTTTTATAATATATTTGTAAAACAACGGGATTACCTTCATATTCGGAGTTCTTAAATTTTTGGATTTGGGGTTTTGCTTAGAGTTTTGATTTTGGTCGGAGGATTTTATCAATTGATTATGTAAGAGCAAAAGGGGAGAAATAATCAAAAGTTTATAGTATTTGTTACTTTTCTCAAGTACCCAGCACTAAGTCTACTTAACCTCGCTTGATTGGGGTATACCCAGATTAATTGAACATACCCAATAAGACAAAATAGGTGATTTTACGATACCCTTGAACTAATTAACAAAATTAAACCATAAAATTAAAATTAAAAAACTCTTAATCTTCCCTAATCTCTATTCTTTCTCCTTCATCTTCTTCCACTTCTTCCATCAAACGGAAATCTTGAACATTGATTTTCCAAAAAATGGTTGGTTCTACCGTGAAAGAAGACTCTAAGTGATGTCTAAACTCAAACCCATGATGATCATCAAACATGAAACTCTAACTATACTCGATGAGATCAAAAATAAAATAAAAAATGAAAAAATCAAAATGGATTGGGAAGTCGGCAAGGTTTTTTTGTTTCGAACTTATCACAAAAAAATAGTCTAAGGGTATATGGTTATGTTATGCCGCTTTCAGTTGCAAGCTTCTTGTTTCTTCTTGGGTCATCAACATATCTTTTTACCTTATCTGTTTTTATTTTTGGATGGTGATGAGATCAAGTTACATGCAAACAAGGCCTTTCCATTCGGACAACATATCATCAAATATGGCAAGTGCAGAAGAATTGCACTTCAGAAAGTTTCATGCATGCACATGATTCTTGTCTAAGAGCTTCTCAATGGTTTGATGTGCTTATTTCATATGTGTCAACATTGTCTTGACTTTCTCTTGGTAAAAGTTCCTTTTACATGGATGTAAATTCTAAACATTAGGAACTAAAAATTCATCTCCAACCCAAATCAATCTTAATCTTTTTATTTCTTAAGTGTCATTTTAATAATTGGTTAACAATTATTCCATTTTTAATTTATAACTTATTTCATTAACATAAAAGTGACTAGGATATGAAGACATTGTGAAGGTGAATGTCTAAAACTTGACATTCACCTTGACAATGTCTTCCCAAATTAAGCCACGTCACTCCACATTTATATACAATGATGATTCATAATTGGATTTTCTTAACCATTTTAAGGTGTGATATCGAAATTATTTTGCCTAATTATACAAGCAACATATATTGGATTGGAAAACAACATTCAAACAAAAACTAGTCAAGCCAAAAAGGGAATTGAACAGTTTTTCCATCTTTATACGGATATTAAAAGAAACTACCACAGTAAATATGAATAGACCAATGGATGTTTAGTAGCTTCTATATCCATCATGACATGCAGCAAGCAGCATTGATTCTGGAGAAAAATTGCCAAAATTTACCTTCCGATACTACTTTTACCAGAGCTTCTCTTTTTTACCCCTATCTCTTCTACGCAACTTTTAATTTTCTGTCAATGTCTCAACCTAAATCAAATCCCAGAGGATATTTTCGTACTTTTAATTAATCACCCCCAACTTTTTCAGAACTTTTCATACAGATATCATAATCAAATCAGGACAGGTGTCTTCATTTAAGTTGACAAGGGTAAAAATGATTAAAATATGGATTGATATTTACTAGAGAGGAAAAGTGTGTTTATGCTGCTTTTTGCAAGCAAAAACATAACCGGCTGTTTCTACGCTGAGTTGCCCGTCTTACAGCCGTCAACGTCGGGGTTGGTCCCGGTCAATAGAACGGCGTCATTGTCTTTGTTCTTCTTTTTACAGGTCTCGTCACCTTTGTCTGTTGGACCAGCAAGCATGCATTTAAGCAAACATTAACGTGGTTAGCAAGTTGGTTTTGTTTTTAGTTTCAACTTTTTACTCTTGCCGTCTGAAATTTCATTTTCCGGTGATGGGTGAAACCAGTGGGTTCATTTAAAAGTAGTAATAAGTGCATAGTTGGACCGGAAAAGAGTGTAATGAAGGAGGATGTTAAAGGTTGAAGGATGTATATATTGATTGGGGCCATCATTATATGTGATGGGGCATAAAGCTCACGAGGTTCTTGTAAGTGCATTTAGATTTTGCTTTTTGAGTTTAAAAGACGAAATTATACTGGCGAGATTGGGGTATACCCAAACTAATTGGGGTATACCCATAAGACAAAAATAGGGTCATTTTTGAAGTAAAAGAAGCCACCCCTTAGCAATATATTTTTCTAAATGGCTAATATACCCTTGTTTAATTAACACTAAAAAAATCGATTAGCTTAATTAATTGAGTTTAGATTGATTAATTGAGTGGATTAAAACTTTTGAATTGAAATTTTGTTTTTGATTGAACTTATTTGGGAAGATTTTTTATGAAAAAATTTGTTTTGAGAAAATCTTTGCAAACGAAATGAAAGCACACGACCCAAACACTTCTAAAAAGGGGATTGCAAAGTCATTTGTATGAAATCATACTCAAAATTAGATCAAAATCAACACTTTCGATTAAGAAGTATAAAAAAATCGGCAAAGTCGACGAGATGAGAAGATCATCAAGATGATCTTCATTCGTCGACCTTGCCGACTTTATTTTTTGACACATGAGGGGCGAGCGAGAAAAAAATTTTTGTTAGGCAATAAAGGTCTTGAAAATACCCGTAGATCGTTGAAAAACATCGGTAGGCAAGGTATTTAAAAATACCCTTCCGGTTGTTTTTGGCCGTGAGGTATTTTAGAAATACCCTTCCGGTTGTTTGTTTAAGAAGGTATTCAAAACATACCCTTCCTACTGTTGAAAAATTTACGATCCGCGCCATGGTCATTATGAAAAGTCGACAAGATATGCATGTTACGACCTTGCCGGCCAAAAACACGTAAATCATAATTTTCGATTTCTAACCTAATATAACAATCAAATCACACAACACAATGATGGTTTTGAGTTTAAACATCATTTATAGTCTTCTTTTCGCCTCTAGAGTCAACGATTTTTTTGGAAAATCAAAGTTCAAGATTTTCGTTTGATGTAAGAAATGGAAGAAGATGAAGGGGAAGAGCAGAGAGATTAGAGAAGAGATTAGGAAGATTATGAGTTTTTTAATTTTTAATTTTAGGGTTTAATTTTAAGTTAATTAGTTCAAGGTATTGAAGTAAAATCAACCTATTTTGTCTTATTGGGTATACCCCAATTAGTTTGGGTATACCCCAATCTCGCCAAGAAATTATTGGTCCCAAATTATTGTTTCCGGTTCTTTTTTTCTCTTTTATTTTTTTAAGGTTTATCCTGGATAGCGAGATAGGTGATAATTACAATTATTCAAACTCTTGATAACTGCAATTTTCGCATGGGATAACTATAATTTTCACAATAATTAAAAAAGAAAACGATTTTCACATAAAAAACAGTGATAACTACATCCATCACATTGATAGTTGGTGAAAAGTCGATCGTTCACAATAATGATGGTATTACTTGATAGAAGTGATAATGGGATTTTTGTTCTCATCAGCCGAATGATTGATTTAAGGTCAAATATTTCACTAGATCTACCATAAAGTTTGGTGGTTGAGTTAACAAGAAACGTTAATTTAGGTATTTTTTCTTGTTTTGACATTTCAAAACTTTAACTTCTTAATAACAAAAAGTCAGTGATTTATTATCCTTATTTAACTCAAGGCTATTTATGTAATCTAATACTCCCTCCGATTCGATTTACTTGACGTTGTAGAGTTTTTCACGGATATTAAGAAATATCAGAGAGAGTAAAATCTTTCCAATATTACCCATATTAATTCATACTTAAAGAGTTAAATAACCTAGTTTTGTGTTTCTAGAATATAGGAAAGTTATCAATCTCATAGTAATGTACTTGGGATGTACAAGATTGAGTATATATCCACCATGGGGTATATTTAAAAGTTAGAGTAATTGTTTTTGTGTTTTTTTTTTTTTTTTTTTGAAACCAAACTACATTAAAAACCACTAAGCCACAAAGAGTAACACACGTTGGAATGTCATTCCAAGTTGATCCTGAGTTACAAATTTGTTAAGAAAAAGAGGATGCATATCATTCCAAATGTGTGTTTTTTCTTTGTATGTCCAAACTGATTGCATCTTATCGGTGTGAAGTTCGCCCAAAGCATCGGCAACTTGGTTGGCTTCTCTGTAGACATGGAATATCTCCCGGTCACGGTATTTGAAGCAAGTAAAGACCTGATTTTGTGTATTAGCGGTTGGATGTTCCAAGGAGGAGAAGTGTCGGTGGTGAGGTAGCATACAAGATTCATCGAGTCCGGTTCGATAATTAGAGATGTGGTATTCATAATGCATGCTTGTTCCATCCCAATTACCATACCTCTCGTTTCCGCCATGATAGCCGAAGTGATACCAAGTGGTTCGGAATCGCGCAGATGATATTGCTATCTTCATTTGAAGCACCGCTCCCCTCAATAAAGCACAGGTTACCTCTTGAGGCTCAAAGTCACGCTTTAACTTAGTGGTACCTGCAGGGGGGTGGTGCCATCCTACCGAAGCATAACAATGTCTGTTTCTGCTGTTTTTGTGGTGATTAGCCGGTTCAAGCCCCGGTGCTAGAGGCGGGTGATGGTGTTGAGCCCATTGGAATTCCGTAGCTCCTTTAGAAATTAATAGCATGGTTGTGTTTGGTGATTCATTGATGTGTTGGAAGCACATTATGTTTCTTTGATTCCATATGTGCCATAAAGTATAACACAGATGAGTAATCAAATCAGGTGGCAGCTTGTGATGTGTTTGATTTGGGTGTAAAAGGTGTTGAACATTAGTTTGAGGGGTAATGATGAGATGGTTGTTAGGAAATTTTTGGTGCGAGAAATTCCTCACTTGTTCCCACACTAAAATAGTTTTAGGGCATAAGAATAACAAGTGGGATAAAGTTTCTGGAGATTCATTGTTAAAAAAGGGACAAATAGGATTATTTATGATTTGTCTATGGTGAAACGGTTCTCTAGTAGGTAACCCATTGTTCGGGGTTTTCCAAATGAAAATTTTGATTTTGGGAGTGCAAGGAAGAGACCATATGAATTGATGGGAATCGGTGTTGCGAGTTGGATTTATATGTTGATGAAATAGCCTATAAAAAATTTAGCGGTATGTTCCATTTTTGTAGGGTACCATATGAGTTTATCGTGAGTTGTATTTGATGGTAGTGGGATGGCTATGATTTTTAATGTGGTTTGGATCGGTGATGGTCCTGGATGAGTTGGATGTTCCATGTGTTTGTTGCTTGGTTTATTAGTTGGGATACATTTTGCAGGTTTTGGGAGGTATTGTTGGGTAAAGAAAATACACCCGGGATCCATTGTTGAGACCATATGTTTGTCTGCTCACCGGAGTTTATTTGGTGAAACAATCCTAGGTTGAAAAAATGCAGAAGCTTATTGGCATCTCTCCATAGAGGACTAGGGTTAGAACCAATGATAGCAACAGGATGAAGAAGTGAGGGGTTTGAGAAATATCATTTCGTCTTGGTGGAGGACCATAAGGAGTTTGGTTGCTCATGAATGGTCCAAATTCTTTTGAGAAACAGGGCTTTGTTCATTGTCTCGCTATTTAGATTCCTGGGCCTCCCGTTGATTTGTTGTTGCATGCTCTTTTCAATTGATAGGATGTAGTTTCCTTGTGTTTCCCAAGTGTCCCCAAAAAAAATTCCTTTTCAATTGATCTATCTTGTGATGGACATGATGAGCGGGGCACTGCAAAGTGTGCATCACATGGTTAGCGATTGGAGCAAGGGAGGTATTGATAAGTAAAAGTCTTCCCGCCCGGTTTAGCATTTTTATCATCCATCCTTGTAGCCTATTCATAATCCTCTGATGAGATGGTCAGACGATCTTTGGAAGTTCTTCCATGAGGGATTGGGGCACCAAGATAGATGGGTGGGATTGAGGTTGTAGTGAAGTGAAAAATGGCTTGGAGGTGTTGATCTGTTGGATAGGTAGGTGAGGGTGATGGATGATGCGGGATTTTGATGCACTAATTTGTTGTCTGTGAGAGCTACCGTATTTGTTTATGATGTTTATGAGGTTGTAACATTGAGAGGTGTTGGCATGACATGTGATAAGTAAATCATCAGCATACATGAGATGGGAAATGGGTGTTGAGTTGTGAGAGATCTTGATACCTTTAATTTGATCTTGTTGTTCCAGCAGAATCGGAGTTGGTGGAGTAGTATTTGAAGACACATGATGAAGATATATGAAGATAGTGGGTCCCCTTGTCGAATGCCGCACGGTTGGATAAACCCACTCCAGGTGCACCATTTATTTTCACCGCCAAAGTAACACTCTTAATGCAGAACATAATTCTAGTAACAATCCATTTTGGTAGCCCCAAAGATGTCATCGCTTCTTTCTATGAACGCTGTAATCAAGCTTGTCATAAGCCTTGTGTATATCGAGCTTCATGGCAAATTTAGGATGCTTTCGAGGTTTAGATGTTCACGATGTTATGAAAAATCTCCATTGCCGGAGAAATGTTGTCATGTATTGATCTTTAGGTATAAAAGCGCTTTGATGAGGGTTGATGAGCATTGGAAGAATTGGTCGTAGCCTAGCCACAATGATTTTGGAGATGACTTTATAACTTACATTGCAAAGAGCAATTGGCCGAAATTGTGAAGGGTTTTCTGGATTCTCATTTTGGGGATTAAGGTGAGATGGGTGTGGTTGATTTGAGAAGAAAAGGAGCCGGTTGAGAAGAAATCGAGTTACCAAGTTTGATATTGTTGGACCAACAATATCCCATGCTTCATGTAGAATTTGCTCGAATAACCATCCAGGGCCGAGGTGGCTATTTTTGCTGATGGAGAACATGGCTGCTTTATCTCCTCTTGCGTCACGAGGATTTCAAAGCTGCATGTTGTGGGCTTGTGAGACGAGAATGCACATTGGCTAACAACTCTTCATCTGATGACAGAGTAGGTTGGGAATATAGCTCCTTGAAATAAGCAATAAAATGGGAGCTATCTCTGATTTTTCATCCGTCCATAAGTTCTTGTTCTTAATTTGGTGAATCAAGTTATGGCTTCTATGAATTGTAGTTTTGTGTGAAAAAACCCCGTGTTCGATCGCCATCTTTAAGCCATTGTACTCTCGATCTTGCTTTCCAAAAAGACTCATTCTTGCAATTGAGTAAGAAGATATGGTGTTGGAGCACTCTCTCGCCATCTTCATTGGGTCGTATGAAAAACCGTGTTGAAACACTTGGCACAATTGGCTTGTGCATATTCTAGTCATTTGAGAAAACTTGATTTGCTCTTCCAAATTCTTCCAAAGATCTCTCTACTCCATCGACCAAACATGACGGACCGGGAAAATTACGCCTTTGGCGCGTTGCCCGCAGGCCGTAACTCCCGGTGCGCCATGATGAAGCTACGATCCAAGGCCTTTAAAGCTAGGCAAATGCACGTCCATTTGCCCTTGCAAGCATGCTGCGTGGAGCATGGCGCGCTAACTTAGCTTCCACACGTTCCAACTTACCCTTGTCCCGCAAAGGGTTTACGGCCATAAGGGCCAATGCCAATGCATTTTCATGCGTCTCTGGCTTTACCTTTACGTAGGAATTCATCACCGAATTTCCTAGCTAGGTTGAGCAACCGTCATTGTCCGAGGTATAAGCCTTGGACTTTTTAGGCGTAGGCCGCACCAAGCCCTTGCCATTTCCTAAGTTACCACAGCTTACCAACTCTTTACAACTTGAGAGGAAGTAGGCATCCACTTCACGGGCATGCAACTAAGCCTCATCAAGTCTGGCCACAGCAATCATCTCTTGCGTGGAGCTACCAAGCTTAGATGATATGAGGGGCCAACGTCTTTGGGCCCAAGCAATCTTGAACTCATTGCGGCTGCCTCGACCCCTTCCTACTCTAAAGGGATCAAGCAGAACCGTAGTTCATCCTCGAAGGACAAACTTAAACCAAATCGTTTGCAAGGCTGTGGCCTAGCAAAAACGGTAATGGCCTGTCCGTATGGGCCATTCCGCCAAGATGCATAATGATTATGCATCATCGGGTCCGCGTGTTGTGGCATAGCGATGCCAACGCATCAAATACCCTCTTTGAAAGGCTACGAACTATAAATGAGCCTTAGGCATCATTTATACCCTTAAACTAAGCTATGTAGCTTACTTGGTACATAGTCCGCATATGCACCTTCAACCAACTACCCCTCCCTATATATGTCTTAATGGAATTTCTACAAGTATGAAAAGGGGAGCATATTGACATGCTTCACTATTCATGGCGTTGATTATATGAATTTACGAATGACCGGCAATGATTGCCGAAGTTTCCGTTCATTGCACAATGATTGTGCACCACTCATTCCGTCTGCTGCACAATGATTGTGCACCACTTGTTCATCATTGCACAATGATTACACACAACGATTGCGTACAATGATTACACCACCCGGTCTTAATCGCTTTTACATTTTGCACCATGATTTATTTGTAAAGATCAAGCCCACCTACCGTGGCCTAATGCATCATGATGATGCAACATTGGCCCGGCCAAATGCCAAACATAATCCGCCATTTTGGCGCGGTATTGGCCTTAAGCCAATCCACCTTTTTCACGTCTGCGGAAGCTTTGGATGAAGCTTCATCACAAGCAAATGGCGCATCTTTTAGCATGCGCCATGCTAAAAACACGGGTGTTACATTATCACACCCTTCAAAGAATTTCGTCCCAAATTCAAAACCAAAACTATTGTGGACAATCTCTTCGAGTTGGATTTCTGAGCAAAAGTCCCATACCAAGCTCGAAATCACGGGTTTCTTCAAGTCAGTCATGAACAACAATTTAGACCTTCGAGCACATGTCCCATACCACCTGCCCGGAATCCAAAAGTGCCCACAACAAAACAAGAATCGCACTTGGTGGCGATGCCAAGAGGATATCTCGACAAGGTATCACAGAATGCGCATCCCATACTACGCACTCGAAGTCCCTAAGATTCACAAGGTTGAAAGATGTCATCAAAATGACAAAATTTTAGCATGTCTTTGTGTGGATCGAGTATCCGGTTGCCCACCGCCTTTGACGGATTTACCGCCACTCGTAAGTGGGATGCTAGACGGGCCTGACGACAACGCACATCCTTGGCCAGTGCCAGTGTGGGGATGATCGGTCCCATTGTCTACCCACCGTCCCGAGGCGGTCTTCGGATGCTCGTAAGCGGGGTGCCACGGAGGCTGGCAAACTCCACGTGCACTTATACAAGCTCAACTCGATTTGCAAAGTAAGCTCTCGGCTCAAATTACAAACTCTTTCCCACGCGAAAGTTGGCCTACTCTCAACTTTAAGTTTCCATCAAGGAAAATACTGCCAATGAGTCCACTCGCACAAGTCCCTAGAGTTTTCTCGAACTTGCTGCTGATACCATCTGGACGGACCGAAAATTACGCCTTTGGCGCGTTGCCCCGCAGGTGTGCTCCCGGTGCGCCATGATGAAGCTACGATCCGGGCCTTTAAAGCTAAGCAAATGCACGTCCATTTGCCCTTGCAAGCATGCTCGTGGAGCATGACGCGCCAACTTAGCTTCCACACGTTTCCAACTTACCTTGTCCCATAAAAGGGTTTGGCGGCCATAAGGCCAATGCCAATGCATTTTCATGCGTCTCGGCTTTACCTTTACGTAGGGAATTCATCACCGAATTTCCTAGCTAGGTGAGCAACCGTCATTGTCCGGTGTATAAGCCTTGGACTTTTGGCGTAAGGCCGCACCAAGCCCTTGCCATTTCCTAAGTTACCACGCTTACCAACTCTTTACAACTTGAGAGGAAGTATGAGCATCCACTTACGGCATGCAACTAAGCCTCATCAAGTCATGCAATCATCTCTTGCGTCGAGCTACCAAGCTTAGATGATATGGGCCAACGTCTTTGGGCCTAATCTTTGCAACTCATTACATGCTGCCTCGTACCCTTCCCTACTCTAAAGGGATCAAGCACAGACCGTAGTTCATCCTCGAAGGACAAGGAAACTTAAACCAAAAATCGTTTGCAAGGTTGTGGCCTAGCAAAAGCAGTAATGGCCTGGTCCGTATGGGCCATTCCGCCAAGATGCATAATGATTATGCATCATCGGGTCCCATGGCCCCGTGGCATAAATGATGCCAACGCATCAAATACCCTCTTTGAAAGGCTACGCAACTATAAATGAGCCTTAGGCATCATTTATACCCTTCAATAAGCTATGTAGCTTACTTGGTACATAGTCCGCATATACCTTGAACCAACTACCCTCCCTATATATGTCTTAATGGAATTTCTACAAGTATGAAAAGGGAGCATATTGACATGCTTCACTATTCATGGCGTTATACATGAATTTACGAATGACCGCAATGATTGCTTAGTTTCCGTTCTGTTGCACAATGATTGTGCACCACTCATTCCGTCTGTTTGCACAATGATTGTGCACCACTTGTTCTGCATTTGCCACAATGATTACACACAACGATTGCGTACAATGATTGCGCACCACCGGTCTTCCGATGGCTTTTACATTTTTATTGCACCATGATTTATTTGTAGATCAAGCCCACCTACCCAATGGCCTAATGCATCATGATGATGCAACATTGGCCCCTTGGCCAAATGCCAAACATTATGCGCCATTTTTGGCGCGGGATTGGCCTTAAGCCAATCCACCTTTTTCCACGCCATGAAGCTTTGGATGAAGCTTCATCACAAGCAAATGGCGCATCTTTTAGCATGCGCCATGCTAAAAACACCGGGTGTTACAAAGCTCTTTCTGGTATTGATTAGTTTTCTTTGAAGGATAAAAGTCATGTAGATCCATTTGTCGGCTTGCTCCCAGCCACCTTAATAGTTGGCAGACAATCTGGGTGGAGTAGCCACATGTGTTCAAACCTGTACGGTTTATCAAGTGTAAAACAAGAAGCTTTGAGTTGCAATACAATTGGACCATGATCAGACGCATAGCGAATTTGATTGAACACGCAAAGACATGAGGAAAGCATGTTCTCCAAGAAGGGGATGCACACGCTCTGTCAAGTCTCTCTTGAATGAGGTGTCTTCCTTGTTGTCTATTCGACCGTGAAGATTGTTCCTACAAATCCAAGATCAAGCAAAGAGCGATTTATCCAAGAACTTTTTAAATTTCAAAGATTTGGTTAGATCTGAGATACCGTCTGCCACCCTTTTTTTCATCTTGGGATATGATGTCATTGAAATCTCCCGGCCTTGAGATGAGGAGCATCATCATCCGGGTTGAGAATGCAGTGGTAGAGCATCCCAAAGATCCTCACGAGCATTTGGATGTGGAGGTCCATAGATGGTAGAAAGAAACCATGGAGCCACGATGGCAGAAGATACAATAGAGTGAATGATTGATTGATTGGCGGGAATGATTTGGATACTAACTTGATTCGTCCAAAAAGAGCGAGACCTCCTCTATGTCCAACGGAGGTAAGGTAAAAGAGTTTTGAAAATGCGAGAGAAGAGGCTAATTGTGTCATGAATGTAGAAGAGGAAATGGTTTTCAGATAGGAATAAGATTGAAGGTTTGTGCTTGCGAATGAGTTCTCTTAATCATTTGACCTGTCAAAGGGTTATGGATTCCTTGACAATTCCAAGCAATGATACACATCACGAATTGAATCTTAGAGTGTTGAAGAAAGGTATTCGCTCCCCTGATTAAACTGATGCTTGAGCGAGCACGAAGCATCAATGAAAGGTGAATCTTGAGGAGCTTATTGTAATCTTTGAGTGCCCCCTCGGTGGTTGAAGAATTTCTACAAACACTTTGTGAGTGATAAAATGAAGAAACAAATCCAGTTGAAACTTAAAAAACTTCCCTGCCTGAAGATTTGTTGTAGATCAAAAACACAACCCTTTCTCGAAAATTGGAATCTAGATGTAGTAAATAAGTTGCATCTGAATTGGTGATTTCACTCAACAAGAATCAAAGCTCGTAATTTGAATCTAGGTAATGGAATAGATTTTGAGGTAGCGGAATCAATAACTTGAGTGGCGATCCGGAGTAGCCGAATCACGGTATTAGAATCTTAGTAGCAGAATCCAATCTTAGTAGCAGAATCCAATCTTATTTTGTTGTTCTCAGAATCCATTGTGTGGCTAACTCTTGAAAGCAAGGGTAGAGTAGTGAAAATTGGGGAAAAAACTAAAATTATCATCTAATTTGGAACACAAAAGAAACCCTAAAAAAGCAAGTAAAATGCAACGGAGGGAGTATTATTTTGGGCTCTATATATTTAGTATCTTAACGGTGGGTTTTAATATATGAAAAAAACAAAATGGGCTACACATATTTTTCCCCATTTTCTATTTACCGAGCAAAAAAAACAAAAAATAGTCGTGAAATCCGTGATGCAAATGGAAAATTTATCCACCTCGTCGGTTACAGAAGTGAATGCATGTTTTTCGCGTTACACCTAGAATTCAACTTTTGTACAGCCTCCACATAAGAAACGTGTAAAACCGATGTTGAAAACCGAAGGAACTTCTCAATGAATAACTCTCGTCCAGTAGTTCCACACAGATGTCACCTATGTCATTCACGCCATCTGGCCAAGAGATAGAGACGATTTAGGTCATTTTTTATTTATGATTCTTTCCTTCGTTTCCTTCCTTGTAATATATATTAAATGACTAGTCAAAATAACGTAACTAAGACGAACAGACTTAAGAAATTAACATAATAGCAATCCAAACCTTGACCGAACTACTAATTCCCCAGCCACCACCATAACCTTAATTGTCCTCTACTCTCTATTACTAGGTTGCCATACCTAACACTCAAGCCAGCTGCTATAGCAAGACAATTAATTGTCTAACTTACATGCGTACTACTCCCACTAACTCAGATAAAATTTCCAAGTAACATCCTTCGTATATCATTTTCCTAATTCAATTAATTAATTCTTTGTTATTCATCTACTTATCTCCTCCTTCCTATATATATCTGTATTCGAATGCATGTGAAGTAGTACTTAGCTCCATTCGTTTCATTTAAACATTCCTCAGCTCATACACAGTCTTCATCTCTTCTTCTTTTCAAATTATGGGGAGTTTAGATGATGCGAAGTTTACAGAAACCTCAATTCTTAATGAGTTCAAGGCGTTGGATCCGGAAGAGTTCCAAAACAAGCTTACCAAACCATTGATTTCATTGTTGATTACTACAAAAACATAGAAAAATATCCAGTTCTCTCTCAAGTTGAACCTGGTTATCTTCGAAACAGTTTGCCCAATGCTCCACCTAACAAACCAGAACCATTTGAGAATATCTTAAGAGATGTTCAAACTCGAATAATACCCGGTATGACGAATTGGTTGAGTCCGAATTTCTTCGCGTATTTTCCTGCAACTGTTAGTACTGCTGGTTTCATGGGTGAAATGCTCTCTACTTGCTTTAATTCTGTTGGTTTCAATTGGCTTGCATCTCCTGCTGCTACTGAACTTGAGATGGTCGTCATGGACTGGTTTGCTGACATGCTGAAACTTCCGAGCATTTTTAAGTTTTCTGGCTCAGGTGGCGGTGTTATACAAGGAACCACAAGTGAAGCCATTCTTTGTACGCTAATAGCAGCAAGAGATCGTGCGCTCGAACGTATTGGTGGTGGTAATATTGGAAAGTTAACCGTCTATGGTTCCGATCAAACTCACTCGACGTTTGTCAAAGCATGTAAGATTGCTGGTATTTTACCTTGTAACGTCAGATCATTACCAACAACAGCTGACATGGAGTTTTCTCTATCCCCTACTCTTGTCCGTGAGGCTGTTGAAACGGATGTAGCAAATGGATTTGTACCGATTTTTGTCTGCTTAACTGTGGGGAGTACTTCATCCAATGCCATAGATCCAATCGATGAATTTTCTGACGTTGCAAGTGATTATGGGATTTGGCTTCACGTGGATGCTGCTTACGCAGGCAGTGCATGTATTTGTCCCGAGTTTCGTCATTATCTGAATGGAATTGAAGGAGTCGACTCATTTAGTCTAAGCCCTCACAAATGGTTTCTCACTTACTTGGATTGTTGTTGTTTGTGGGTTAAAAACCCAAGTTTACTAATAAGAGCCTTAAGTACCAACCCAGAGTACTTGAAGAACAAACCTAGTGAGTCCAACTTAGTGATCGATTATAAGGATTGGCAAGTTGGAACTGGGCGGAAATTCCGATCCTTAAAACTATGGATCGTTCTTCGCAGCTATGGTGTAGAGAATCTGCAAAGCCACATAAGAAGTGACGTTAGAATGGCAGAAATGTTCGAAGACTTTGTACGAAATGATTCACAGTTCGAGATTGTCGTTCCAAGACGGTTTGCATTGGTGTGTTTCCGCTATAACCCAAGTTCTGGTTTGGTACCTGCAGGTAATAATGTTGAGTTATTGAATCGTAAGTTACTGGACTGGATCAATTCAACTGGACGGGTTTACATGACTCACACGATCGTTGGAGGTGTGTACATGCTGAGGTTTGCTGTGGGAGCCACATTAACAGAAGAGTCCCATGTCATTTCTGCATGGAACTTGATTAAGGAAGGAGCTGACACATTGCTCGTTAATAGGTCTTCCGGATATGCTAATGGTGACTTTAATTAAGATCTGTGTTTTGCTTCATTTATTTGTTTTGAGCGACTTCCGTTGAAAAATACTTAATGGAAAATACTTACAAGTATAAATGATGGTTACTGAAAACTATTGTACCACGATCAAGTCTTTTTGCACTTTCGTTTGATTAAGTTTTTTTTTGCACTTAATGGAAAATACTCAGATGAAACTGGATTCATCCTGGCTTAAACTTAAAAAATAGCGAGGATGAAACTATATGCATCCTGATGTAAATTAAAAATAAGAAAATAAATTTGAAAATGAGAAAATGGGCTATATAGCCAAAAGTGAATGTTTTCTGGGCCATATGGACTTGTAGGAATTAGGTGCAGGGTCAAATGTCCAAAGGAAGAATAAGACGGTACTACCCTTTTTAACCGTACGCCCGGCCACGATCTCCATTAAAACCACCCACCATCTTTTTTAATGTGGTGAGACTAATTGCCTAACGAAAAGCAGGCGATGCCTCACCTCTACCATAAAATTCCTCCACCGTCTCCCCTTAAGTTTCATCTTCATCTTCTCACGTTCATCTTCATCTTCTCCTCCACCGTCTCCTCACAACCCAGATAGTTTTCATCTTTCATCTTCTCCTCCACCACCAAAGTCCTCCACGGTCTCATAACAAATTTCAAAACCGGAAAGCCGTTTCATCAACCGGTTCCCAACCATCAACGATACCGGTGGGTTTCATCCATCGTCTATAAAACACCATCAACACTACCCAGAGGTTGTTGAGAATTAGGGTTTTCACCATTTCAGTGTATTGGAAGAGTTTCGGTTTCAATTGATCCACTTTGAATGTCTCCTAAAACTAGTAAGTTTACAAACCCTAACTCTGTTTTGTTCTTATTAACATAATTTCATGATTAATTTGTTGAATTGGTTCTTCTTATGTTCATTTCGAGTACCATTTTGTGTGTGGAATTGCATGTTTTATTTTCATGATTAATTTAGATGAAACGGTATTTGAAATAGGTTTATTAATTGCATCTTCATTCTATTTAAGTATTTCAACCGTGAAATTGCATGTTTTATTTTCATTTCAACACAGGATGTTTTAGATGAAACTGGTTTGCATCTGGTTAAAACTGTTTGAAATAGGTTAGGATGCTGGTGTTTGAAATAGGTTGATGCTCAACGGGTGTTTGAAAGTGGTTTTCATCAAACTTTAAGTTAGGATGTAAGCGATCTGTTGGTGGTATTAAATTTAATGATTATGAGAATTGCTTGTATTGTTGGGTTTCATCGATAGTTGCGAAATTTGGTTTCATCTAGCATTAAAGATGGGATGTAATTGAGTTGCATCCGGCGATTTAAAAATATGACTTAACCTGGTTTCATCCAAATTGTTGCGGGAAGCGAGTAAAGAAGAGTAAGAAGAGTAAGAAAAAGTGGGCAAGGCCGAATGTAGCAAAGCTCCAAGGGCGTTAGAGTTCATCGTATGGAATATGCGGGATGAAACTAGACATGACATTTTTTTTCACGAGAATGTAACCAGGCTTGGATGAAACCCGATTACATCCTAGCTTTGCCTGCTTACAATTTTTTTGAATGTAACCGAGGCTTGGATGAAACCCGATTACATCCTAGCACAGCATAAAACTTGCAATTTTTGTCGAATGTAACCAAAGCTAGGATGAAACCCGGTTACATCCTAGCTTTGCATAAAATTATTTATTTTTGTGTCAGAATTTAACCAGGCTAGGATGAAACCAGTTACATCCTAGCCTTGTATAATTTATTTATTTTTGTCGAATGTAACCAGTTAGGATGAAATCGATTACATCTAAATTATATAAAACTATTTTCGAGTGTGCGAGGTTAACTTTTTTATTTTTATTTGTCGAATGTGAAGGATGAAACCGGTTTCACCACAGGCCAAAATCTTATTTTTTCAGAATAGGCGGGGATGAAACCGAGCATCCTGGTTTAATCATGTTGTTCTTGAACGCATTCAAGTTTTAATATAAAAAAATGAAGAGTATCTCGCAATTGAACATGAATCGAGTAGAATGCATAACCATAGAAAGAATTTGAAAATTCAAAGCATCTCAAAAGTATATGAAATAGAGTTGATGTTATTATTTTGTTGAATACATAAAGAAAACCGATCCATATCTTTGACATTTACAAACTTCAAGACAAACTTCTAAGAATAACAACATTCAAAACCTATTTTCAGTTCAAGTTCAATCATCACCGCACCTCAACCTATTTGCTCCACCAACCACAACCATTTACTGTTCCAACCAATTCAAACTCAACTCGATTAATACAAAGAAACCCCAATTCCGTCATCACCATTAAGCCACTTCTCCTTAACATATTCTCATAACCACCGACTGTAATTTCAACTTTGACCATCTCACCACCGTTCCTTCAGAACTGACCACAAAGCCGTTACATCGCCTCTTGTCGGTCCATGTTTTTTGATGCAATAGTATAGAAATTGAAATTTTAATATCTCATGGGTATGAAATGAATCAACATCAGGCATCAATCCATGGAGTATTCACAACCATCTTCAATTCACAATCAATTTCATCCTCAACAACTTCATCTTTCATGTACATCCATAATTCTTCTTCAACCCTATGCTTATTCCAAAGAAAAACCAATTTCGGGCTCACATCGAGAAACCAATATTCCCATCATCATGCGACTACTATTTCGATCAAATATCAATCCAAACTCGAACCAAAATCAGAATCACCAATTAAACAATCCAAACTCGAACCAAAATTAGCATTACCAACTAAACCCCAAAATTAACAAAAATCGTATCATCCAATAGCTAATGATATTTCAAATCATGATGTCTCAAAGACAGAATCGCGTTACAAATTTGTTTCTTCCTCTTACAATTAGACCAAAACCAAAACCAAAATTGGATCAATGAATCATAATCATCTACAATACTCGGTGAAATTGAAACTTGAATCTTACCGATTTGAAGATATGAGATGATTTTTGATAGTAGAATATTTTAAACTTGATTCCACAATCGTTCATCACCATGATTGAGCTCCCGAGATCTTAAAAAAGAAAAAGAAATCACCGGTGTCTTGTTTACGTATGCGATAAAAGATGAGTTCGATGTTTCAAAATCCGTTCATTTGATAAACAAAGCGAGGAAAGTCTTTTTCACCCAAAACTTAAAGAAGATAAAGGACATATTGGTCCATTCCGATTAATTAATAAACAAAATTACGGGTGAAATATCCAAATTGGTTATTTAAACAAATATATTTCGATTTTTGGCTATATGAACAAAGATCTAAACCTAGAAATCTATTTCACCCCGGGAATTCTTGTTTTTGGTCTTTTTGACCAATTTTGTGATTTGAAAATGGGTAGGATGAAACTGGTTACATCCTGGCTATTTTTATATTTTTGTCCATATAAACAGTATCAAAATCTAAATGTCTTTTTCACCCAGAAATTATTGATTTTGGTCTTTTTAACCAATTTTGTGAATATGAAAACTCACCAAAAATATCAGCTTGAAATTTATTTAAATTTGAATTTTATAAAACAAAATAGCACGGAAAAATGAGACACTCTGCGAATAAGATTATGCACCGGTCCTCTCTCGTGAAAATAGATGCATATAAGTACAAAATATCAATCATGATTCATTCATCTAAACCGGTAAAACCTGAGCCACACCTTTTGTCTAATAAATACGTAGCTCTGGACAAGGACGGAGCCATAAACTCTACCAAGGGGAAGCAAAATATTTCTAGAGGTACAAGATAGCAAAAATTGGCTTAGGGTTCCAAAATCTCAGAAAATTTGAGCAAATTTAGGCTTGAGATCCTGTTTAGAGTTGCACACTTTGCTTTTAACTGCCTCAACCACTGGCTCTGGAACTACTACGTACCGGCTTACCCGAATATCCTAATATTCCAGCGAAGGCAGTCAAAAGCCAAGAGCTATTCAATTCAATAACTTCTCTTGAATCGGAAAAAAAAACAAACAAACCTTATTCAATCAGTCAATCAGTGTGAAATTGGAGATATCTCTCCTGTCGTTATTTACTTTAAGTCGACAGGGATGAAAAGGCCAAAAAATGAAGAATCAAAAGCGAAAACTCGTAGAGCAAAAGCACAAAACGAACAACGATGATAGCTAAGGAATCAATCTACAGATACGTGCACCTCCTCTCACGGAATATATTCAGGTACGTGTCGAGACATAGAGGAACCAAGCTACGTCTCTTGTTCAAACACTTGGAGGATGTAAATCAACACGTTAATTTTCTGTCAAATATCTGTGGGTTTATCTCTAATCCTGATTCTTGAGATTGATTTGCACTGGCACTAACGAGATTAACGTTTTAAGAACCACATACCTCTATAGTGGAGGGTTCCTATCACCTTTCTCAAAGGGAAGGCCGGTGGAGTTTGCAAGCGTTTCAAGTCCTACAACTTAAAAAGACTGGATGACATGCGAAAACCCAATCCTGGGGGTACTTAATATTCCATAAAAACCCTTGTCTTGCCTTGCAATAGTCCTATAAATCTGCTTACATACAGGCTGATGCCAAATATTTCGATGTCACTAGCCGAATAAGACAAACGAATCATGAACGTTGGATTATCAAAAGAGTACCCCCAACCATATCAACCCATAGATCAACCCATGGTCGTCGATCAAGAAAAACAAACTAAAAAGGATTTGTATATGAAGAAACCCTGGCAGCCAGTAGGCTAGAAAACCATACAAGTAACCTGTTCCTGAAGTGGACCTGAACATGATAATAGAATTATTTCTTGAGCGACAGATATGGAGATATTGATCACATGGAAGCAGAATAAGATAGTAATCCCTCTGTCCCCGACTCCCCTGTTATAATAGAATTATGGCTGAAGTGGACCTGAACATGATAATAGAATTATTTCTTGAGCGACAGAGATGGACATATTGATCACATGGAAGCAGAATAAGATAGTACACCCTCTGTCCCCGACTCCCCATGTTAAAGGTGAATGACTCCAATTACTTCAGTTAACAAGATAGTACTCCCTCTACCTTTTACCATTTTATCCCTATTTGTTTCCTTAGCTTAGGAGGTATCATATCAGTGACACTAATCAATGGTTCTAGTAATCAGTTAAGCAAAATGCATGACTCCAATTACTTCAGTTAACAATAATTACATCAAGTTTAAAAATTCAAACCCGTATGTTAATCCTTTTCCTTGTCAAATGGAACTAGCTAAATATATGGAACTGGGAAAAAATTATTTTTGGTCCAAAACGGACTTTTTCATGAGAAATGTGCTCTTTTTTTTTTTTGTTTACGAAGATAGGTGACCTTGTCATTAATTGAAGCTACTGAAAAAAATACAAACCCAAAGATTAGTGTTGCTGACAACTGAACTTTTAAATATTAAGATGTCAGCCCAAAGATTATACCCAACTGCTTTATAAAAAGGAAAATTTCTTGTTTGGTCCTAAGCCCATAATATTATTTATAGCAGGGTCCAACCGGATTTTTTTTTTTCTTGAGGTCCAAAATTAATTAAAACATGGAAAAGACCATAATACCCATTGTTACCAAACGTGTGTGTTTACGCGTTCATTATATCGAGTACATATCTATTACACTGATTATAAATTTGAGTACATATCTGCTACACTGCTTATTAATTCGAGTACATATCTGCTACACTACCTATAAATCTGAGTACATATTTGTGGCGCTGCTTACAAATAGAACACGTATCCGCTAAACTGCTTACAATTTCGAGTATGTATTTGTTGCTTACAAATTCGAGTATGTATTTGTTGCATTGCTTACATGAAAAGTACATGTTTGTTAGAATCAATGATAAATAAATTAGAAAATGTTTTACATCACATATATTGTAGGATCATACCAATAATCTCTAATATTTCTAAATACAATATTAAATCATAGGAAAAATAAAAGAAAACCTTTATATGCACTGTAAACACAGAAAAAGCTATACAAAATTAGCACATATTTCAGTATTTCACATACATACTCATGGATCAAAGAAATAAAAAAGTGGCAAGACTGAATAAAACAGATCCAGAAGAAATTTCTATCAGTACACCATATACGTATTGCGTATTCATGAACTAAAAATCAACTGCATGTAAAGAAGAATTGATGAATTCATGAATATAACATAATCAAAGCACATATTTCAGTATTACACATACGTGCTCATGGATCGAACCCAAAAACAATGGCAAAACTATGAATAAAACAAAATCAGAAGAAGTTTATATTAGTACGTCATATACGTACTGTGTATTCATGAACTAAAAAATCAAACCACATGTAAAGAATAAGTGACGAATATATGAATATAACTGAATCAAAGCACATCTTTCAGTGTTACACATAGGTATTCCAGACAGTTTCTTTAGTCATGTACTTTTCGAAACTGAATATCGGTAATGACTTAGAAAATAGTCTACCATATCTCCCCCTGATTACTTTCGTTGGAGAAGAGATTATTGTTCCTTCATAATCAACAACCTTTGGATTGCAGTTCCTTTAGCATTCATTTTTATGTCTTTGCTGGGATAAAACAAACTAATGTCAATGGTTACTTTTAAGTACATGATTACATTCATTGTACCATTCCAACGTTGCGTTGGCGTTGAGCTGTATCTAGCTAACAAGTTCCATGAGGATGTAAAATTTAATCGAGTATATTACTATACTAAGTACAACAATGTGTATATTGTACTTAGATATGGTAATTTCATCCCCAACACATGTTCGTCATCTTCCTTTAGATGAAATGGTCACTTACTTACATTTGAACCTCGACTAATCATGGGAGTGATATCAGGATGCATGTGTTTATTAAATTGCCTGACAACTTTAAACATATGCAAACTGGTGGAATGATATACCACAAGCTCAGTATTCGGTCGATCTTTCCCCAGATTTTTAATCTCAAATTCGGATTTCAAATAGCTTTTAAGTTCTCTTGTTACATCTAGAGTACACATCATGTCTGAACCATCGACATAGGTAGCTACAATTCCAAATCAGAAACTTTCTTGTGAATACGCAAGGAAAAATAACTTACTTTTCTATCCCCTCCAAATCAAGTAGCCACTTAGACGGGTATACCACATCGACTTGATTGCTTCTATCTATAAGTGAGCGTTCTATCTAATCAGAAACGCACTCTATGTGGTTTAGAGTCACTTGATTTGGGTAACAAAAGACTATCAAGTACTTATGTAAATATCTTTTATCTCTTGATTATGTCGTAGATACGTAACTACATACATATGCTGCATTTCAAGTCCTTTTGAAATTACCAAGATAACTGAGTAGCGTTCACTATGAATTTCATTACAAAATAATTCCAGTGGCTTTGTGAGAAACCTCGCCAAAAGGCGACTCTTTATACTTCAAGACTTCTTTCTTCTCATTATGCTTTATGAAAAATGAATCATGTATGTCCAATAGGCTTTACACTTGGTTGTTAGCACTAACACACCAAATACCTGTATATTTGTCAAAGAACCTAGTTCTACCAGGATTGTATAGGCCAAATATGCTATTCGTTTACATTAAGCAACAAGGAGCGGGGTTCGATCTCATCTTTCTCTATTTTCTTAAGCAAGTGTATATGAAATTAATCATCAATATGATCGCATGATCTTTCCATTGAATCGTGCTATTCTCATAATCCACTTGGGATGTCATTGTTCTCTGGAATCATTAAACATCGGAGCATCTTCCATTTTGATTCATGGACATATTCAGAGATAGTCTTATGAGATGATTTCTGATGATATAAGTAGGTTGTGCCTTCCCCCTACTTCCTTTCTAGGTGAGGATTGATCGAACCAAGTGGTCTCTCCAACTTCCTTTATGGATCCACGGCCTCAACCACACTTCCACTAAGTGTAGTTGCAACATCTTAGTCTATGGTGTATATCCCTTATTGTAACCCCGTGCAGGTAGGTTTGCAAATGTGGTATGTGTGATCTCATCACTTTAGCGACATTAATGTACATTCTGAAAATCGATTATTCATTCAATTCACATTTACATTTGTGGAGTACAAGAATCAATATGAGACACAGTGGGAACACACCATGACAATTCATGTCGTTACTTTAAAAAATACTTTTTTTATGTCCCTTAACGTACGGGAAAGACTGTCTCATTAAATTGATAACCCGCAAATCTAGCGGTAAGAGATCTCCTGCCAAAGGTTTTAAAATGCGGATAATTGTTGGAAATTCTTGTCCAACATAATCACTTAATCATTTCGATGACCCATAATAGTACGATGTGGAGTCGTAAGGGCACATATATAGTGCAACCAAAAATGTGTAAGAACACAAAATTTCAGGCTTATATCCAGTTACCAACTGGTATGCAAATAATGGTTGACCAATTGTGGGTCTAAAACGAATAAGTGAAGATGCGTGTAATATTGTATATTCCCCAAGTAGTTAAAGGTAGGTTTGTACGCATAAACATGCCTTAGGAACCATATGTAACCTTTGATGATAGCCTTTGCGAGACCATAGGGTATAGGATGCTCTACATTGATCCTATTAAACATGCAATAACCATCAAGTCCTTTTGATGTATACTCTCTAGCATTTACAAGGGGTGGTGAGTCTTTACATGTATAATGTATGCTAGTAGTTTTCCAAACGCAACATTACTGAAAATATAACTAGTCCAAAATGTCAAAAAAATCCACGAGTCATACGCCACTTTAATGGTCCGCATTCTGCATGGATATTTTTCTAAATATTACCTCAATTTCTTTGTAATATGGATTGTTTACCATTTGCATCTTAGGATGGTCTCGGTCCTATTTTCTCAAGGCTTTATGAAATGAGTGATATGATCTCTTACATAAAGCATAACGGGAAGGGGGTTGTGCATCTAGTTTTTAGAGAACACTTATCGAGAGATATGTTGTTACTTTGCATTCAATCAATCTTTTTCCCGTTGTCTCGTCCACTCAAACATAGTGACGTACGTATGAGTCCTTTCAATACGAAACATCATGTCACAACCAAAAGTGCCTTTATGGTTATGTCAAAGTCTGTATGAGTCAATTCCAAATATTTCATCGTCGAAGTCAATATGGATTCAATAATCCAAATACTATAGTGATTTACATTTCACTAGATTGACTCATTAGTTTCTCTAAGATATATTTCCTTCCAAATATATTAGAGACTATAAAAGATGCAATCAATTACATTCTCATCATTGTGAGTTTCCATATGATATCCACTTGCATGGGTCTCTTTGGAATTTAACAAGGTGATTAGCTCTAAAGTACATATAGAGATTTTGTGACTTTTAATCTTTGTTCCATCTTGGAAACAAAATTTGATCATTGCTTCGCTCGATAATCCAATCATCGTAGTCACATTATAAGGAAATAGTTCAACAACTAATTTAAATTCCTTAAGAGTTTCGTGTAATAAGTGGTGTGACCTTATTACGTAACAAAAAAATCTGTCTCATTTACTTTAGAGTGTTACCGTTCATGAAGATGATATACTTTTCATCATAATGTAGGAATAATCCTTATAACTCAAGTACTTTTGAGTATATCTCAAGTTATTTAGAGTATTTCAATCTCATGAAAATGATATACTTTTCATTCCATAAGTGCATAATGAATTTAATTCTTCGGAAAAAACATTTTCTTTATTTTAGCTAATGAAATATATGTCAAACTATCATGTAGACAACAGTTTAGGATCAAAATGTAGAATCTAACCATAAGAATTCATTTGAATAAAGGTAAGAAAAAAATGGGTAAGTGTATTGACTTGTCAAATATCTTGTTTCCATTAATGTTGATGTCTAGGGCATGACCTTCTCAAGAATATAGTGTGTTCATTTTCCTTTAAACTCCCTATATCTCTTGTAGTTGACTACTAATATATGATACTTGCATTACAACGCTTGTATCATTCCTAGTAAAATGCTTATACCAAGATTTGAAACTCTCATTGGTATGAGTCGAATTACATCTTTGTCCCATTATATGTAGATACATTTACTTTGTATCATTACTACCGGAGCGAATTACATCTCTCGACTCATAGAAATTTTTGTGAGTTTCTTTCCACAAAACGTGAGGTGTGCTTTTAATTACAACATATCATTGTCAAAGTTATTGACTCATTATAGTCTAACAAGTGGATTACATCCCATTTAACATTCAAGTTGGGGGAAAATGAATGTTTCGACAAACTTCCTTCAAAGCAATACATCGTCTGAAGTTAATATGTCGCCTTGGAAATGTTGAAGGTATGGCTTCCTCTTTGAAAGGTGTATCTCTATAAGTTGAAGATTTTTATGAAGAAAGTATTGTACTTGTGTACACAAACTTCCACATCATAGACTCTTTAGTGGTGCTCAAGTACTTCTGAGTTCAAAGGTCAAATTAGAGTCGAATTGGTTAGTCAAAGTCTGGTCAACTATTTGGTCAAGACCCGGTCCATTGGGTTGACAAGGTCATGTTTAATGAATATAAACATATATGGTCCATTATATATGAAATATTCCAGGCCAATTGATAATAAGTGTGAAACTAATAACATATAAGCCTAAAAAATATCATTAACCCTAAAAATTGAAAAGATACTTCTTTCAACTGTTTTGATCGACAGAAAAATGCATCATAGTCCGATCATGAATTGTTAATGTATATTCACCACAATGTTTCGACAAACATATTAAAATTTCAAAGACATCCAACGGCTAGATAAAAAGGTATTTATGACGCCGTATAACTGTTCCAATTCACGTTTCTGTGGATACAGAAGGAAATATCACGTACTACCTCCGTCCCACTATTAAGTGACCTACTCTATAACTAAATTCGTTATAGAGTAGGTCACTTAATAGTGGGACGGAGGTAGTACTTTGGAGTACTTCCCATGGTTGGATCTTTATGAAATTTTTACAGTATCTCCATAAGGATAACATATACCACATATAAAAATTACAGAATAATCCAACGGTTAAAACTATACGAAACTTAGGTTTCTAGACGTTGTTATAATTAGGGTTTTCTAAACAAAGATAGTTCTACTAAAATCAGAATTTGGAGATTGCATCATATTCCGATTTGATTGAAATTTTAAAAGAGTAAATAAAGGCTAATTGGGTTGAACATACTAAATTTTCATGAAAATCTAACGGTGAAATCTATACGTTTGATAATCATGGTTTCGTGGAACCCTTATGTATGCTATAAAAAGAAATTTCTTTGTTCAAAAGAAATACCTGGTAACGCATCCATGCAAAAAATAAATCAATCGATCCAATATAGCTATGCGGATAGCTTCGTGCATGATAAAGTAAGTAGAATAATAGGGGGAAAAAGGAAGAGGCAGAGAAGAGAAGGATTTCTATTGATTAGCATTTTACATAGGTAAAGTATCCTTTATATACATGTAAAGAGAAACCCTTAGGCTTCTAGTTGGGCCGCACACCCATGGGCCGTAGCCCCTACAACATTTATTTATTTGTTTGTTTTTATAAAAAAAAAATAAGATAACTATTATAAAGTTTTGTTTGGCAACCTAGTAACAAGCTGGGCGCCAACCCCTTTTTGAATAGCAATACCTAGCCTGTGAAAATGAAACTACCAAAACCACTACTAACATCGTTGCTACCTAAACAATTCTTCAAACGCTTGAAAAAACATAAAGTATCTTCGCCGAGTTCCCCTAATGTATAGAAATCTAGAACACCTAGACCATATCCATGTGAGGCACATTTGTCCAAGTATTTAGTGCGTTTTCGCGAAACAACACTAGAGATAGCTTTGCTGAAAGAAAGAGCTAGCGAGTACCTTCACCTGTGGAAAGGAGAGACACAACAACATCCATGCACACATCTTGACCATTTTCCCAGTTAAGAACGAGGATATCAGCAGGCCGTAAGCCTTTGTCATCATCATCTGAAAGAAAACCAAGAGAAACTTCCTTATGGGCAGGCACACCAGCTTTGTAACAAATGTCGGCAATGATGTCATGGACAAAGTCATGTCGAAACTTAATCCCAACATCCTTAGCACAATGGAGCGCGTGATCCCCAAAGATATCCATATATTTGTTACAACTTGAGCATAAACCATTTTCAACAAACAATGGGATACCAAGGTGGTAACAAAAGGACAACTCAATCATCTGAGGCATGAGGCATTGGTTAAGCCCACTAATTGGTACGGCTAATAAATAATATTGTTCATGCTTAACTCGGTTACACTGCCACAAAATGGAATCTCTTGCAGACATAGAAAATTGGTCTGGGATTTGCTTCTTAAGTTCATCAAAATAAGTGATTGCCAGGGAATGCATGGAAGGGGGGCAGTATCATCGACACAATAAGAAGAAGGTAGTCCACATACCTGGATGAAGTTCTGAAGAGCCAACTGATAAGCAGAGCATTTGTTTGTTGAGAATAAGTTACCAAGTATCACCTTTTGCAATCAAGTATTCTCGGCTCGGTAGTTAGATAACAATAAGTATGGGTGTCGCCATGGTGTAAATGCCTAAGCCACCCGTCCTTGATGGGCAAGGTAGCCAATCTCCGTTGTAAAGGACCAAAACTAGGATCGTCTCTGGTAACAAGGAGTCTCAAGTACTTGAGCAAATGATCATCGAAAAGCTCAGTGGCTTGATGAAGGGCTGCAGGGTTGGTAGTGCGCAATGCAAAATATAGCCGAGATACACCCAGGTGAAATTGCGAAGTAATAGAAACTCACTCTGAGATCCTTGAGTTTTTTAATGGAAAACATTAGTTGAACAGTCTTGTTCACCCTGCTCAACATCATATCACTAATAAAGCTTAAATCCATCAGACCACCCAGAAGTTTTTTCAATTTTTTTTTTCAATTTTTTTTCAAAATTTCATTTTTTTTTTAATTTGCTTTGGTTCGACAGGTACAAATTCGCAAGTATTTTTCTCGCAAACCCTTTAACGATATGCAAATTCGAAGGTATTTTCCCACAAATCCATTGCTTTTAATTTGTTTTTGATTGAAAAAATCGATTAGAAATCATCAAATTAGGTTTGAAATGTTAGTTACAGATCGGTTAGGAGTAGTTTAAAAAAACCATAGTTTTCTAACCGAACTCCCTGAAACATAGGACACCAAGAACATGTCGGTTAGAAAGAAAATTTCCTTTGCAAAACGAACTCATTGTTAAAGTTCGCAAAAAAGTTTTTGAAATTTTGTACCTAACCGAACTTTGAGTTCTATCCATTATAATTTTTTTAGAAATTTTTTACTTAACGAACTCCTATATGAAAATACACTGAACATGGTTCGGTTATATTCATAAAAATATTTGCAAACCGAACCCGAAAGTTCGGTGCATTCGCAAAAATTTTAGAAATTTTTTACTTAATCGAACTCTTATCTAAAAAAACTTTTATATATTTTCTCTTAGCCGAACTTCAAGTTCGACTAGATTTATTATTTTTCCCCTAGCCGAACCACAAAAAAAAAAAAAAAAAAAAAAAAAAAAACGATATCATTGGTGATGGCATTATCATTGGTGATTTTATCACAGGCTTGAACGCGGCAGAATGTGATACCGATGACGTTGCCATTCTTTCCACCATCTATTATTTGAAAAATTCACCACCAGCTATCAACATGTAGTCCTTGTTCTATTTCTACATGTTCTTTGATTAAATCGATACTAATTGAATTTGGTTAATAACCGTTTCTTTACAAAAGACAAACATTATAAGTGTATTGAAATTCATTTGTTTTTGTTGTTTGTTAGAACATTTTTTGGTTTTCAAACATTATAAGTCTATCAATATGTAGTTATATTGATCTTTCGAATAATGAAATATGTCGTTAAGTGTCATTAAGTGTCGAATAATGAAATGTGTTATTAGTTTATCATTAACTATATAATGAAATAGTGATATTGATCTTACATGTCAAGTATCTATCACTAGTAGTGTTGTATTACATGTCGATGTTGTAGCGTAAGCATCTTCCACTACATACTGATATGTACTGATTGTAGTGTAACCATACTGATATTGTAACAAGAATGCATATGTACTGATTGTAGTGTAACCATCTTCCACTACATACTGAATGTAGTGTAACCATGCTGATATTGTAACAAGAATACAATCAGTACATACTGATATGTACTGATTGTGGTGTAACCATCTTCCACTACATACTGACATTTACATCACTTAAAGCAAATTTAAACCATTCCATAATATTAGTTTAAACTTTGTGGTTTCCCAGCTGATTCACCATCTACGGGGGTCGAGGGGGCAGCAATCCCTCGTATCAACAACACAAAATTACTAATAAGTTAGACTACATAACAAAGTAACACAATTGAAATATCACTACATTAAACTTAACCCAAGTCCAAATTAAAAATCACTAATAAAAGGAAAAAGCAATATTTAAGATATGTTTTTGAACATTTTGAACTCATGAAATGTAACCAAGAATAAAAGGAAAATAGGTAAATATTAATATGTACTGTCAGACTACTTTTAGCAATTAAGACTCTATTGTGTCCGTTTTTAACTGATTTCTGGTGGAGATGCTGTCAGCAATTTGCATGCTAAAGGGACCCTTTTGTTGCGAATATTCAAATGCATTTCATCATCATCTCCCAAAGGTACTCCCACATATTTGCTTTTCGACTTCATCTTAATAAAATGCATCACAAATAGTAGGAAGTCTGGTGATTCTCCTTGTTGAGGTGCTTCACATTCATTGACTAGTACATTCTTCAATGTTTCTTTATTTTTCTCCAGCAAGTACATGTTTGTAGTAGCAGGAAATCCCACACTACACCCCTCACTATATTTTGGTTAATTAGTCCATTGAAAATTGCATAATTGAGAATGTTTATTGATTAATTTCATGAGTTCTACACAAGAAAAGTAGAATCACACTTAGCAAGTAAAACACTCTTAAACTTTCTCTCTCCTAATGACTTGCCTAACAATTCTCACAAGATCTCTCCCTTACAATGTGACTCACTCGACCCTTTTTATATAGGGTAATACATAGTGGATGACAAACTAAGCTATCCTTTATTTTCGGGAATGTCTCGTGAAGTGTCGCCATGTACAACTTATTCAATCTCGCGACACTTCTTAACCCTCGCCAGTTCCATGTCTTTCAGGTTGTTTTATGTGTCGTTTCTCACCGCGTCGTTCATTTTAGTTTCCTGCGACTCCCTCGCGGTACCGTCATTTATTGATCCCGCGAGCCCTATGCATTGCGATATTATGATCCTACATCTTGCCTCTTTTTCCTTGAATATTGCTTAAAGAGCGATCTTAAAGGAAAAATCCGTTGTTGTAGTAATCTTTGATCTTTGTTGATGAAGGAACGAGCAAAAGAATACTGTACTTGAAAAGTACGTACTTGCCTCTATTCTTTTTGCGAAGTTAGGAGCTTCTTTGAGATATATATGAAGTATCGTCTCTTATCTCTCCTCGTATTTCTCCCCGAAGGGAAGAGCATCATGAGATTTTTACGATATTGTTGCCGCGACTTGCTTATCTTTAGAATCTTCGGTTTTATATTTTTTACACGGATTTTGATTATTAATGTCTTCTCTTGACACGTCTCTTTCAACCATTTTTCTTGACCGTTCATGTCTCTTCGCATTAAATGACTTCGTTCTTCTCGAGGCTCTTTTCCCTATATATAGTTTTCTTTTCCCCTCCTTTTCATCTTTTTAGTTTGTCTGCAACTTTTCTTTGATTCTCTCCTTCCACAATTTGCGCTCCCTCTTTTGCAAAGCTTTCTTCATCCTTTCTAGCGCTCGTTTTAATCTCCAATCTTCCATCCATTCCCATACCGATAAATGGCTTCCATCAGTCGTGGCATACAAAACTTCTTTCGAAGAAGTTCAACAGTTGCTCGAGAAGGGTTTTACTCTGTCAACTATTCCCGATCAAGAACCCTCATCTATTCTTTCAGAATCTTTTCTCGATCATCAATGTAATGATCAAAAAATTATAGTCTCGCTGCGATCACTTCTGTGGGACTTCCTATTCCCTTGTACAATCCTGAGTTGCCTTTATTTTATGAAATTTTGGCCCATGAAAAGTTCTCTCGGGTTGTTTATCAATTAAGTGGCGATTGCATTCGCCGATGCTTGAGTTCGCGAACCATGGTGCAGGCAAAGGATCTTTATATTCTAATTCTGTCAGAAATCCCTTATTCATGAGACTTGGAAATAGCTACGAGAAATACACTGTGGAAAACTTTTTTGAAAATTACTCAGGTGATAACTATGGTGAATGCGAAATCTCATTTGATTACTTTGAAGAAAAAGGATAATGTCTCGAAGATAAATTACTCATGCAAGACATTGACTCGGCACCTGTGCAATAATTCCTCTCCTCGTCATTCCAAAGATGAGAAATGGTGGGTCGTACCCTTGATCTTAAATGGTCCTTACATCGCGGGCTCGCATATTCTTCCTGCGAATGCGGCAGGATATCATCCTTGGGAATTCAAATGGCCTCGAGAAGAAGAAAGAGGTATGTCCCCGACTTCAAATCTTGCTTTCGCAACTTTCTTTCTATAATTGCTAAGTTTGTGAAATCTTTCGGATAGCCAGAGTTGAGAAGAAGCTACAAAAAGGATCCCCGTCGGAGGATACTGACATTGCTTCGATCAACTTACGAGTGAAGTAAGAATCACTTCCTTTCTTCTTATTTAAAACAATATTGTTGCCTCTTGTTTCTTATCTTGACGCGTATGCCGAAGGTTGGAGTTGAAGAGACTATTGCCGCGAAGACTAAAAATAAAGGTAAA
>JAJJWW010009299.1:0-109506 GCA_023531295.1 Papaver armeniacum | reverse complement strand
AACTTCAATTTTTTTTTCACTTGACTCACAGCATTGATAGATTTCTATTGAGCATGCCGGTACTTATTTCGACATTGAATGTTAGTTACAAACATCCAAACAGTTTTAGGCATGGTCTTCATCAATTCCGGCATGGGTCTTCATCACTTGCGAGCATGATCTTCATCACTTCCGAATTAAAAGAAAAAAATTGTTTCCAAAGTGAGGTTTGCGAGAAGGAGAAGAGAATTTGAAAGAGAGTGGGGAGAGTTTAAATTTGAAAGGGAATGGGGAATATTTGGGTTCCAAGCTCTAACTCCAAAGTGATTAATAAGAAGTGGAGATGGAAATGGGGATATGATTTTGTTTTTGATTTTAAGTTTTTAATTATTACTTTGAGGGAAGGGTATTTTAGTATTTTCATACCCAAAAATCACCTTAAGAGACACCATGGGTTGGGAGAAATAATCAATATCTCCCAATTCCTTTTACATCCCCAATTTAGTTCTTAATTTACTATCACAATTTTCCACCTAAAATGACCAAAGTTGTTAATTGCTTGTATATTTTTCACTGTAGTATTCTTATCTTATATACCAATATGAGATAAGCATTAATTAGTCATCTATTTTTTATGGATTCCATAATCTTTTATATTGGGAAAACTTTTGTCTAAAAATTATACCTCTACTAAATATAAATTTATTCCATAAATACCCTTTGAAATGTAGAGATTTTTTTTTTTTTTTTTTGTCTCATGTGGACCCTAAATATAAGATTAGTGGATATGTACGACCGGCATTTATGTTCTCTTTCAACCCCTTCCATCTTAGCCTCTTGAGTCCGGTCTTCTTTTATTCGGTTTCCATCAAGTCTTCTTTTATGAACTCCATCAAATCTAAACAAAATATCTTTTGAGAATCTGTTTACCTATACCCAAACTACCAAATCAAATTGAAAACATGATTTATGACTAATTTCAAACCTTCAAAGCTGTAAAAACCAAACCAAGTCTCAACAAAACCATAGATTTCTCGTGATAAAACCTTGAAAATAATCCACAACAATTACTAAGCCGTGGTTCTATTCTTATCTACTACCAAAGTATTTTTTAATTTGCTCGTTCGCCTTTATTTGCAACAAATGTTCTTAATCTAATCTTTTATAAAATGGGTATTTATTTGTTTTCTTAGAAACGATTAGACTCTGTTTTGAAAATGAAGGAAAACTTTGTGATGGGTTTGAGTTTCTCATGAATCTATCAATGGCATTAGAGTAAAATTCACAGTGAGCTTCATAAAAGCTTTATTATTTAAGTTTATTATCTATCTTGTATATCGAACAAGAAAAAGCAAGTGAAAAGGAAGATAAATGGATGAAATAGATTTTACATGGCTATAAAAATGAAGATGAAGGACATTGTGAGATAAAAATGGAGAAGATGAATTTAATAAAGGAAATAAAAGAGAGATAATGAGGAGAAAAATGTCGGGATTGTTTAATAATTTTCATTAAAACTAAGGGTAACGGTGGAACAAAAATCTCAATTTTAGAGAAATCAAAGTAGTTACCATAACAAATTTGTATTCCATTTCTGGGTCATTTAAGAGTAATTTTTAATACCTTTATCAAGTATAGGTTTTCTTTTTCTTTTTGTCAAAAATACCTCATTTTTTTGTCCTAATTGCAAAAAACCTTTTCAAAATTTACTTAGTGTAATGCATAGTTCAATAATTAATCCAAACTAATTAAAGATTAGCGTTGCATTAAATTAATGAGTTTGTGTTTCGTTTAGAGATAGAATTATTGAGAAGAAGAAGAACTTCTTTGAGCTGGTTGAATTCGAAATGAGTGATTTGGGTGACCATGCCTCTGATTCCAGAACCTTTAGCTACTAAAATAAATTTTGTACTCCTTAATTGATCCAAAATTCTAAAATAGATATTATATAAGCGGATTTATAGATCAAACATGTCCGACTACGGATCTTGAAGGAAAAATACCCAATAAAGTATGTAGTCATCATACCGCTCAACAAATACGGCTTATAGAGAAGATTTGGGTTAAGAAAATACAATTTTCAACTTATCTCAACTTAACATTTGGTCTTTCGGAAAAGTTGGTTAGACCAAAAAATTATTTCCGATCAAGTTTTCTTTTTGTTTTTATTTCCAAAAGTTATTTTATAAAACTAGGGTTCCAAAAAAATAAAAAAGAACTTGTAACCTAACTTACATGGGTAACTTGTATTTTCACACTATTTTGATAATTACTACTCGGGGTTGAGTTTAAAAACAAGTTAAACATAATGGGAATGTGGAAAAATATCGAAAGTACACATATTGCTACAATCGGAATTGATTAATCAACGATGAAATTTTCACAAAAACATTTTTTCTTACTGAAAAATAATGATAATGATTTTGAGTAGGAGTTGTTGGTCATGAAGAAACTTTAAAAAAAGGTCATGTATTCTCGCATTTACTTGCTACGTATCAAAAATTCCAAAGCGGCACTTTCGGCTTTTGAAACAATTTTATCCCCCACTTTGTTAACGAGTCCTATGTCCTGACTGACATGCTATGACCAATTGAGTGAATCCAATTCACTTGTTATGACCTACCTGTTGACCGGAGTCAATTTAAGTACTATGACCAGTTGGTCGAGTTCAACTGACTGTCCAAGACCGGGGTGCACTCTTACTAGACACTCGAATATAGTGTTGTTGGCTGGCGAGTCACCATGTGCCCAGTTGGTGCGTCAATATTTGGAACGCACTACTAGTGCACTCTAACAATTGTTCTTACTTCCTTGATCATATAGTCATGTACATCATCATCTCGGGAACATAGACGACACAACTTTTGGTCATATTTTTATCCTGTTGGTTTAATTAAATCTGTTTTGGAATTTACTTAGAACTCGGGAAACATATCGGGAAATGTTCTCGTAAATTCCAAAGCGAAATGCGTTTTGAGCTTTAAGCCTTGTTACGCTTAAATTGCGTCGTTGACATAAATAATCGAGTATAGAAGGGTCGGACAATCTTTGTTAAGCACACACTGAATAAAAAAGTGTGAATGGCCCGTTTATAATATTTAAAGAATGGAAATATAAAAATAGAGGACATACACAAAGCATCCCTCGTAAAACAAAAACAGGTAAATGAATGATTGAATGTAGTGGAAGAAGAAGAAGATACAAAAAAAAAGAAGTTAGTTATGAGTGAGTTATTAGAGATATCAAAAGTATTCTTTTGGGCGAATCGAATACAAGAATGTTAGGGATTACGGAAAATATGGTGATCTCTTTATGTGATTCATTATATCGGCCTCGGTAATTTTGTGTTTATTTTCTTGGATAGATGAATCCCCTTTACGGCAAATATGGTGATCTCTTTTGTTGGTTATAATCATTGGGTTAAGGTACCCCTTTAAATGCCTTCTTTCAATAAAATTTCTTTTGACCGATCAAAAAAAAAGTTATGAGTCGTAATTTGTACTCACAGTGGATTGAATTGAATCTTTATTTTTTGCTTGGTTTAAGTGTGATCGTAAAGAACTACCAAGTTTGTTGAAATAATATATTGCCACGACTTACTAGATTGTAGTTAGTTTCTTTTCTTTCTTCCTTACTCTTCTATATGTCCTTCTTGTATTAGTTGTGAGATAGCGTACCATGTTATTATTATTATCTAGTGAAATTGTATATAGTTTTTACGAAGATAATGTATTTAAGAGTTAATCAATACTCCTCCATTTTAAAATAACGGGGTGGTTTCTTGCAGTTACTCTAATTTATACGTAAGCTATTCTAAGTGACGCATGCTTTAGTATAGTTCACAAAAATCCCTGTTGGCCGTATAAGGTTTAGTCGCAAAAGTTATAACATGAAAGTAAATATGATATCAATGTTCGAACTTCATATAACTTGGACCAAAGCTAATCAGAGAAGCGGGTAGCGGTCTGCTGGAAATAAAGAAAGATAAAATACGGCCAAAATATAGTAGTCCTACAAATGTCATCTTGCACCAATTACAAAGTGATCACTACTGCAAAGTGCTTACTTATATGGATTCCATTTTTGATGGTGTACTTTGAAAAATAAGTTTTTATTACCATCCAATTGGGTAAGCAAAAGAAATTTTCCATGAAAAAAACTCTATCCACATGATCATGAGGCAAATTTCTTCACAATTTCTTGTTTTTTAGGTTAGTTAATAGTTTCCAAGCTTAGTTGTCAACTTGTTATCATGTTTTCTACTTATCTACACCAGGTTCATCTTACTTTAAAGGGGTTTTGGTTATTTGGTTAGGTTTTAAGATCAATAGTGATGCTCTCCAAAAAAAAATCTTCATCTTTATGTCTCAAACGGCGTTAAATTTTCATCATCAACTTATCATTGACAGAAATCCTCATCGTAGATTTCTTTGACATTTATCACTAGTTACAAGTGACTTAAGCAAATCACTCTTATTTTGGGATCACATCTTTCTAAGAAGAAGAAAATGAAACTCAATGGTTAGCATTTAATTGAGAAAAATCATTTTTCCTCAGATTTAATGGGATCTTATTCATGCCTTGTAATTTTTCTTACTCCTCGTAATTTTTCCCTTTCTCTTGTCGGATTTCTCGGTATTGTCACTTTTATGGTATGTTCTTATTATTTTGTATTCTCTTATTTTCGATCTTAAACTCATTGTAACTTCGAATTTTCATTAATGAAAAGGTTTCTTGTTTATATTAAAAAAAAATAATTAACAATAATAATTAATAATTAAAAAAAATAATTAAAAATAATAATTATCTGGTTTGTTTTTATTAAAAAATAAAGAAATAATATTTATTTACGGCTTTACCTTTACCTTTTCCTTTAGATGAGATTGACAAAGGTCCAGTTTGTTTGGTATGCATGCATGTAATTTTCTTACTTTTCATAATGCTTTTTGAAGCTTTAAGCCATATCAAGTTTATGAATTATTGATGTGTAGCAGACAAAAGAGAAGGCGTACGAAAAGCAGCAGTCAGTTCATGACTGAGTACTCACAGTGGATTGCAACGAATCTTTACTTTTGCTTTGCTTTTTAGTGTTCACATTGACTATGACAACACAGTGGATTGCAACTTCCCTTAATCTTCGTTGAGTTTTGAATCATATTATCTTGTTCTCTTGTTGTTGTTATTTATATATTCTTCAGTCTCCATTCACCTCTCCCGTTTCTATCTCCTGCTTCACCAGCTGAGTTTTTTCTCCTACAAAGATAACAAAAACAAAAAGATTATTAGTAAATCACCACTATCAACTTCCCGCCAACATATATTTATGGTACTTATCAACCGATACCATCAACAAAATTTGTAAAGGAACAATGCCTAGTAATTCTGAAACCACTCTTGTTAAACTTATGGAATCTCAGGCACAGAGTCTAAAGCAAATATTAGAGATTTCAACAAGTAGTAGATTTTGTGCCGTGCGACTTCACAGACTTGGTTCACCAATTCAATCTACAATTATATTAACAAATGCTTTCATCTTCGACTAAGGTAAATTTTGGACCCTAATCTTCTTGCGTTTAGTTAATTGAGAATTAGATTGAGACATTAAAAACTACACAATACGAGTAAATGAAAGAGTTGGATGATGAAATTTGTTTTAGATTTTAACAAATGTGAGGAGAATAGAAGAAAAGTACGAGTTACAATGGAAGAAGAATTTGATATTTATAAGGGAGAAGATTTATGGCTGTTAGTCGCAGATTCTATGTAGCGGTGACGACTAGACCGGGCTGGCGAATATAAACCGCTAGCGATCTAAACAAAGCCAGTCTTTTAAACTACACCGAACGATCGAAGTCTCGATCAGCTCGGTAGAAACTTGACGTGACACAATCTAAGTGGCAAATTTGCCACTTTGCCATGCCCATAATGAGTGCAAAAATGGCAAAAATGTGGGTCAATATGCCCATACAAACCGCCTTAGATGCATTCACCAAACTCACTCTATTATATTATTTATAGGACTATATGCACTTTCTACTACTTATATTTAGTAGTTCACAAAAATCTTTGTATACTGATGTAGTTAAAACATGAAAAATACATATGATAAGATCAATATTTCAATTCCCTACTCCCTCAATCCCTTTGATACTTTAATAGATGGTCTAGTTTAAGTTCGGCCGTTCTTAAATACAAAAATCTAGTTTAAGTTTGCCCGTTCTTATAATAAGGAGGAGAGGTATTTTTAGTGTTTTTGTTATAATTATATCTTATAAATAATAATTATTAAATTTTGAAATAATTTATCCTTCAAGCTATCTCCAAATTAGACCAAAGATATTTATAAACATTGTATCGTTAAAAGCATTTTAAAATATCGATAAACAAATATAAACATGATTTACCGAATTATACATAATTCTTATAATTATAATAATTAATTAAAAGTTAGTTTAGAGAATACTCCCTCTGTTCCACTTTAGATGATGTTTTAGGGTTTTTTTATGTTCCAAAATAGATGAGAGTTTAGCTATTTTCTCTAAATTCTTACTTGATTTATCCCACCTTTGGAATCACAACATAACATTCATTGCCCTTGTTATCGCCGAGAGATAATTAATGTAATTTAAGATTTTAAATTTATTCTCTATTATCCTAGGATATTTGGTCATCCCAAGTGGAATTACATGGGAATTCATAATTTATACTAGAATCTAGAAACAAAAAACTAGGAGGTTTTAAATTTTTAGGAAGGTATTAATATGGGCAGACTTGGAAAAAAAATTACTCTCTTTAATGTTTCTTAATCTCGTGAAAAACCCTACAACATCATCTAAATTGGAACGGGGTATCACATTATTAATGATATAGGTTACCTATTTACCGAAAAAAAATAAAAAATAAAAAATTCATCTATTAAGAGAAAGAGGGAGTAAGCTGGACCAAAAGCTAATCATAGAATGAAGATATTATGAAGCACGTGGCGCTCTGCTCGAAAATAAAGAAGATAAAATACAGCCAAAATATAATAGTCCTACAAATGTCTTTTTGGGTCGATAGCTGGGCATCCATGCACTAGTCACAAAGTGATCACTACTCGCAGAGTGCTCACTTATATGGATTCCATTTTTAATAGTTTGGCAAAAAATGTAAGCTTTTATGATCATCCAATTGAGTAAGCAAAAGACATTTCCAAAATACGTTTACCTTTGGATTAGATCGAGACGGGTCCAGTTGCTTTGTTTGAATGGATCTGTTTGCTTTTAGTGTTCATAATTGACAATGGATTGCAACTTCCCAGGTAATTTCCAAGTTGCCTTTCCATGGAGTTTGTATCTTGTTCTCTTCTTGTTGTTTATATTCTTCAATCTCCATTCATATTTCATGTTCTCCTGCTTCACTCATCTGAGCTTCTTCTCCTGCAAAGATAAAAAACACAAAAACAATATAAATCACCACTATTAGCTTCCGCCTACTACATATATCCATGGTATTTATCAACTGATACCATCAACAAAAATTTTAAAGAAACGATGCCTAGTACTTCTGATACCACTTTTCTTAAGCTTATGGAATCTCAGGCACAGACTCTACAGCAAATTTTAGAGATTTTGACACGTATGAACAGTGGAGTTCAGTACAAAATCAAAATAGTCCGAGGAACCACCAAATAAAGCCTTTTAACAGTAACAACAATCATCAAACGGGAGCAAAAGAGGATGATGGCCAACTTGAAACCTGCATCATTCTGCGAACAACAAGGTAATCCTCCATTACCTACATTCTGTATATACTGGTGGTTCCTTCAGTTATAATTCTACCTACCTATAAAAACTTAGGTTAGTTTTCTTTGGCATCCAAGTATATGACCAATTTGATCCCAGCTTAGAGTCTAATACTTTTACCAACAGTTGACCATAGCCAACCCCATTTATTTGAGATACCACAGACTGATTCGCTTACAAATAGATCAAAACGCCTCCTGACATACTTAACATTCAGATAGCTGCAAATAAACTTCCGATCAAGTTTTTGATCATTAACTCCATAAACTTGTATTTTTTGGAAAATTACGAGCTATTCAACATTATTTTAATTGGACGTAGCTTTCTTTGGGGTAAATCTAAAATATTTTGACTCTTGCTTGTCAACCAAACTAAGGAGACGTGAATCAGGCTTACGTTTACAAGGAACACAAGGATCTATATGAAGCAGCAAAGCAAGGCAATTGGAAACAGGCTGAAGAAATTTTCAATGCAGATCTAGGAGCAACAATGACAGACATCACTATTGAATCAGAAACAGCGTTGCACATAGCTGCAGATCATACGAAGTGGAATTTGGGAAAATCTGGTAGGACTCCTGCCTCCAAAAGCACTTGAACAGAAGGACATTAAGTATGGGTACACAGCAGTTCACACAGCTGCCATGGAAGGAAACACCAGAGTTGTTAAGCTGATGGTTCAGAAAAACCCGTGTTTGACAAAGATACAAGATAACTATGGAAGGATACCACTCCATACAGCTGTAAGTTCGTCTCAGAAGGACAAAAAGGAGGTGGTGCAGTATCTTTATACCGCTACTAGATATGATAACCCAACTCCTTTCACTGGTCAACGTGGAGCTTCCCTTTTTATGTGATTTAATTGATTCTAATTTCTATGGTAAGGTGACCAACGAATAAGATTCATAGATTTATATTTACGAAATTGAGGCCAGAAATATGCAAATGCATGACTGTTTGACAAAGGGACTGGCTGTTATATTTGGATTCTGCTTGTTTGTTTGTAGATATCGCATTATCTATTGTGCAGCAGTATCCGAAGCTAATCACTGAGAAAACAAAGACGGTGGAGTGTGCGCATTAGAAGTGCTTGTTCCTATAGACCATTTTCATTTCAAAGTGGAAATAAAATAACATGGTGGCAAAGCCACCTCTACCCATGTTAGTACACTTGCTTTAACTTTATTTCATTATTAATTAAAATTTTAATACAATTCTTATATTTTGAAATTGCTCTTCTTCAAACAGTTCTTCAAGTGGACACAGAGGCACCTAATGACCTTGACAGGAAAGCAGACTTAAAAGCTCGAGAGAGTCCCCAACAGTGCGTATAGGAACCATAAAAGTTCATCTCAGAGTACCTCATCACCTATTTGACTCAAGGTCTATTGAATTCAAACTTAATCACTAGCTAAACTTTCCTTAAGTGTTGAAATCTAATTTGTTGTCTCACTTGGTTTCTTCTTTCTACAGTTTCTTTTATCAAAAAACTGTACGACCAAAGTTGATGAACAGACAAGCCTCGGAATTGGTCTCTAACATGTTAGCACAGATTGATGTTACAATGAACAAGTCGGATGTCATAGATTTTTCAAAAAATCTAGCCTCATGAAGACAGCAATAACATACGGGACAATGGAAGTCATAGTGCAGTGTCTTGAGAAATTTCCTTATCTAATGTGGGCTGAAATGGAAGGACAAACAATGGTACAAATTGCTATCGCAGAAAGAAATGACAAGGTATTCAATTTTATATGCAAAAAAAGTGAGGAAGACATGGATGAACTGAATTCCCGAATGGATGAAAGAGGTAACACTATCTTGCATTATGCTGCTGATATTGCACCTTCTCACCAACTAAATTCAGTCTCTGGGCGCAGCGCTTCAGATGCAACGAAAGCACAGTGGTTTAAGGTAAATAAAGATAAGATCATCTAAGATTCTAAGAAATAGGTTTCACTTTTACATGATCTATATGTGTAGTTAGTATCTAAACCAAGAAGAGTTCCAAGGCTTCCTAACTTATTCAGTCATATTACTTAAGCCCACTGGTACAATTGGTCCTTATCTTTTGTCTTTATTATTTAAATCAGGCGGTGGAATCTATTTTACTAGAGAGATACAGGCTAGTGAGAAACAAAGCAGGGATCACTGCTCAATGTATATTTACAGAAAAACACAAGGATTTAGTGATAAAGGAAAAAATGGATGAGAGGTACCTCACATTCATGTATGTTAGTAGCAACCCTTATCTCTATAGTAGCATTTGCTGCAGCTTTTACTGTACCTGGTGGCAACTACAATGATGCTAAGAGAAACACCGTCAACGGCCTTCCTATTCTTTTGAACAGCAATTCATTCATTGTCTTTGCAGTGGCAGATGCCTTAGCTCTCTTCTCTTCCGTCACATCAGTTCTTATGTTCTTGGCCATCTAACATCACGTTATTCAGAAGAAGATTTTGTTAGCGTTACCACAAAAGTTTATACTAGGTCTTGCAACGCTCTTCATTTCTATGGCCACCATGATGATAGCGTTTAGTTCAGCAATACATATCATGCTTTGCCCGAGATGGACATGGATTATAATTCCTATAACATTGCTTGGCTGTGTGCAAGTGGCATTGTTCGTGTGGTTGTTGTTTCCATTGTTTGTCGATATGGTCCATTCTACATATTGGCCTACAATATTTAATAAGAGAACTCTCCAACGTAAATATAAAGGAAAAGGTCACCGTAGATACTAAAACTTCATATGTCAGCACTTGTTTTAGCTTTCTTTTCTCTTCTTATGATAAGTGTATCATAACTGATGTATGATATGTAACTGCCAGTAGTTTATAAACGAAATGAAATTGAACTGGTGGAACATAGCAGGTTTAAAATATTGAAGGTTTCATGACGATCATCTTCTTCTAAGCCTTTAGTCCCAAACAAGTTTGGGTAAGCAAGAAAGGAAACACGAGGACTTCCCAAGCAGTCACCTATCTTGGTACTGCTCTCGCCCTTTCTAAAGAAATGGCTGGTTTTCAACCAAACAAAGGTACACGAAGACTTCCCAAGCAGTCAATCTTGGTACTGCTGACTCCCTCTTTTGGTCTATCCTGGCTCGCCGCCTATCATGAACCTACTTTCACAGGAAATAGCTATGTTTTTTACTGTTAACTCGCCATGCCAATCAAGAACCCTCCTTTATCCTGGCTTATGACAGGTTTGGCAGAAAAACTACACAGGCGGAGTTGTTACATGACTATCTAATTGTATTTTTTCAAATTTGCTCGGCAATTACATCGTGGTATATTTTAAATCCTTGGTTGGATCATGGCATTCACCCACAGGGATGTACCTCCCAGAGTTTAGAGTTGGGTAGGTGCCAGGACATGTAATCGTGCACCTAGCAAGTAGCATACACCTAGCATAGCAAGATAATAACAATCTTATAGAAAACAAAGTGAAATTATTTCTCAATTCTAACTCTCTAATTGCTGACTCCCTACATCTTTCTAAGTTCAGCTAATTTTGTTCATATAGTGTTGGTTCGGAAGCTAATTATGCCTAATTCGCACTTCCATCTACAATTGCAATTTTAAGCAAAATATCTATAACACAAAAAATAAAAAGGCGCCATACAACCATCTTTATCCCCGAAACTCAGTTCTAAAAAGGTTTTCAGTTACAGGAATTGTAACCAAGGTTTGCCTCAAAAATCAAATTATTTAGGTGATTCACAAAACCAACAATTACCACAATCACTAATTAATCCAAGATATATAATAGCAATGAAATTACAGTCAACTTGAAAGTAATATCAAAGATTGAGTGTCGAAAAACCTAATTTTCATAATCGAATTGAATTAAACAAGCAAAAGATCTAACCTGGATATAATTCCCGATTAACGAGATTGAAATCGTTTGACAAATCAACGAAAATCCACTGCTTCGATTTCAGACTGAGGGCTTGTTCAATTCGTGGTGCAGGCGAATTGCTCATTCCAGACCGGCGAAATCGAAGAAAGATATGGCCGTAATCTGGAAAGAGGAATGATTGACAGATACCGAAGATGGGTTTATTGATAACGGAATCAAACAAAACGAGTTTTAAGGGTTCAGATAAAACGTTTTATAAAAAAAGAATCTACAAAATCGTTGTAACGTTTTATGAGAAACGCAAGAGAAGTATAAATATTATTAGGGCAATTCCTATGGGTTGAACAAACTCAAAATTTGTTCATTTTGATCCCACTATGGAATAAACAAACAAAATAAAATGGATGTTCAAATAAACGGATCTGTTCATTTGAACATTTGGAGTCACCCCAACGAGGCCACTAGGGTAATAGCGTGCGATATCTGAAATAACTCACAGCGTCGATAGCGATGATGCAGCGTTCTCGGTGACGTCGCGCGTTTTTTTAGTTAAAGCGCCATGACATTTCTAGAAACGCCAGCGTCATCCCCTATGTCGCCCCACATATTCTCTCTCCAAAACACGATTATTATAATTATGGTTTATTTTTTATTATTTATTTTATTAGTTAAATAATATGTGGAACCAAACTCTTATTAGTTTATATAAATAAAATCACTAGTGGGACCCAACTCTTATTAATTTATGTTAATAAAATCAATAGTGGGACCCTAAAATATCATATTTGTTCATTTTGTCTTGTTTCCCATAGTGGAGAATGCAGTTTGTTCATCCATTGGCTCAACAAATTTTTATTTTTGTTCATTGCCATAGGAGGCTGCTTTTAAGTGTACAAATCCATTTTTTGTTGAAATTAATTTGGATGGCCAAGCAGTTTCTACACCATGAGAAGTGGGAACAACGAGTGTGCGGTTGATTATCAAGTGCCCAGAGCTGAGGACACGCTCGCGTGTGTAGGTTAAACACGGCCGGGTAGAGAAAACGGTGGGCGCGCAAGACAAAAAACCCGACGATCGATTATCCAACGTCCATATTCTCAACATTATAGTTTTCAAAACTATAAATTCCTTCGCCCAATTCATTTTCAGTCACACCACTACTATTTCCTTCTTCTAAAACTCTTACAAACCAAAAAAATTGATACAATATGAGCAACTTTTTAAGAAAAGCGGTCAATCTTTAAAAGAACATATCGAAAAAATGAAAGCAGTCATGACTTTCCACAAGTGTAGTTATTCTCCAAATATGGAAGTAGAGTTTGCTTCGCCTAGTGTCGTTGTTGCTCCATCATTAGTCAAGGTCATGTGTCGGGGCATCAAGATCGAGTCGAGGTTATTATAGAATGAGAAATGGATTTTCGGACTTAAAGTTGTTTATGAAGGTCTAGCCCTCGGGTCCAGAAAGGGTTGATAGATATCATTGGCATGTGTTTTACGGTGTATGAAGCCTAGAAGACACAACAAACAGTTACGACAACGAGTGGTAGAAGGTGGTGGCCGACGAAGCTACACGTTCCATTTATGGATTTTGAAATTGGTAAGCTTATTTAACTTAACTTCAATTTTATTTTTCAAATAATTATTAAATAACCAAAAGAATTAATCATAGTTGATATTATTTTTGTAATAGGAATTACGCCCCTTGATTTGTAATTCATTTGTGGTATCCCAAGTGGAGTGGGATAGCGGCACCATTCAACCAAGACGACGGATATCAAATAGTAAACATGAGACGTTTTTTCCCTTTTTTATAGAATCAGAAATACGTGAAGATCAAAAGGAATTGAAATGAGGTGGGATTAAATGTTCAGCTTTGTAGTCTTTCCTTACCCAAAGAGGAAACCCATAAGATGTAGATGACTATCCTGAACTCGAAAGGGTGTTTATCTTATGGTCTTGGGTTAGACGTTCTTTCCAAACTTAACTTGTGTTGCTCGTGTTAGTTGGCTTTCGGCGTTAAAAGATCTTGACAAAGCACCAAATTATGACTGGGCCTCTGCAATTTTATCGAGAAATATCTTAGGGTTGGATCAAGCATCCATGGGTATACCTAACTTCACTAGTTTAAGGGCATCATAGCGGTAAATATCAAAATTATTATTTTAATTTTAAATAATTATTATTAACAAATGTAGATTAAGTCAAAATACTAATTAAAATTATGGAGTAATTTGCGGTATTGGTGGTATACCTACTTTTGTGTTGGTAAACCAATCCTTAAAGACGATACCATAGATTTCCAATCTTGAACATGTACGTCTCGACCAAGCTGGCGAAGGACAACTGGCGACGACGTCTCAGTTCGATTTTGCTCAAAGTTTTCAAATGAAGCCACAATAATGTTGTTATTCACCCTTACATTGATTTTCCTCAGTATTTTGAAAATGATGCGAACGTGTTCTTGATTATTCTCTCCAGAGTTGTTTTTTACACTCGATTTGGATAAAGGGCTTGGTACCTAGGAGAAACATGATTACCAAATACAAGGTATATATGCAATTGCAATTAACCCGCCACAATAGATGCAAACATCCGGATCAGATTTTGATCGGTTGAGAAGAACCAATTGGGAGAGGTATGAACTAAATACAAAGAGGGATATTGGTGAAGTTTGAGTATGTCACACAGTACAAGTCGATTGTGAAGCCTATAATTGGGACACACAACATGGACATCTATGGGTTTGATTTCCCGAGGTTATCACGCTGTCTCATGATGCAAATATCGTCCCTAGCCAACCACCTCCAAAAGAGACATGCTTTATGACTTACCCCACCACGGTGCAAGTTCTTCATCATCTTCACAAATATGCCCGAAATTTGTTGAGAGATGCCAAGTATTACTTTACAAGGTGAGCCAACCACAATCCCATTGTTTCCCAAGCTATGGAACGTGATTATCCTTACTACAATGTGATTTGCGATTCTGAAGAGTTGCAGAGCCAACTGAGCGATCCAGCAGGTAAATGATGATGGGCGTTCACCGTCTCTGAATTCCACCAAGAGCAACGAGATCATTGCATGATAGTGATAATACAGTGGTGGGAGAAACACAAGTACGACAGTTCTTCACCACATATGCGACACAATACTTCACCATACATGTGCATGTATCTCAACCTCAAGTATTTCGGCTAGATCCTCGTGGCATTTCATCATCATTCTCCCTACTTGCTACAATGTTACACCACCACCACCACAAAACAAACATCTTATATGCTTGGAGGACCAGTGCTTTCCAACAACCGAGTTCTTTCCAATCGCCTAATGTTGTCCAACTTGTTTTCTCCCTTATGGAAATTTATTTAATATTTTGGCAAGTGGGGATATCCCGAGGTCTTGGAGAATTCTCGACTCCGAAGATAAAAATGGGGGAGTTAGCGATGAGCAACGTTAGAGAGATTGTAATTTTTAATTCTGCTACATTTGTAATTCTAATTTTTAAAGTAAGACAGTCTGAATTAAATCACTAGTGGAAAATGAACTTTTAACCAGTTCCTAAATTTTAAGAATACTACTGTGCTAGGAAGAACCAACTAATACTTCCGTGATATACAGTCGTTTTACTGGAATAAAATATGAAAAAATAAAACTTGTCTCTCACACAATGGTTTTCTTAGTGGATGTTTTTGTAAAATTATCGAGTTTTAAGAACCACTGTGAGAGCACATGGTTTCACTCGTCCAAGATTTATCTTAACCTCTCTCTCCCACTGAAACATTATCCAACTTTATCTCTTTTAATCTAAGCTATGCACCTCTCTCATCTCTTTCACCAAAGATAAATCTAAAACTACAAACCATGTAATCCCCCCTCTCTTCTCCATTCACTCACCACCACACCTACCAATCCATCACCCCGAGCAAACCACCACACACCACCACTATCATCTTGTTATTATGCATCTCCATTCACTTACCACCAACACCATAAAAATACCCAAACCTAGATCTCATCCCCAAACTCTAAAACTCTAATAACACCCAAAAAAGAAAGAAGAAAATCTTCCACATTTCTTTCACAACCACTAAATTACAGGAGTTTCATTTTCTCTTCCTCTCTGAATAATTCTAGGGCATGCTCATAAATTTTTGATTAGCTTTGAATAACAAATTGATGTAGTCTAGAAGAAGATAAATTAGAACGAATTGATTTTCTGGGTTCATGATCAAAGCTCGGAGGAGAAATTGATTGAATTTTGTTGGCTGTCTGTTGTAAGATATTTTGATTCTGATATGTAGTTTGACTTTTTTTTAGTAGATCTAGTTTTTTTGATTAAGGTTTTGGAAAGAATTTGGATTCATTGTCTGTTATTATATGTTGGTGTTTATGGGTGAAATTCGGTAGGTGAGTGAGAAACTGGTTTAAACCCTAAACAAATGTGCTGCACGTGAGCATTTTATAGATTCGAGAGATCAATCTGTACAAGTCTGATAGATACATTTTTTGTGTGGTGTCCTCGAGTCTTTATTGTTGGAACTCGATTTTTGTACTAATATTGTGTTTTTATGTATTTTTAGGTATTTTTGGAAATAAATATTTTTTGGAAAATTCGGCTCGAAAAGTTGCTCGGACACCCCAGGAGGACATTTGATATTCGGACTCCCATATTGGATAAGGGTAACCCAATTACTAAAGGGCACCCAATTGATATTCGCACCCCGAATTTGTTGGATAAGGGTGACCTTCTTCTTCATTTGAAAATAAAATTTGGCGGGAGAAAAATATATCACGTCGCGAACCTGATTGGATTTTTGGAGGAAGGCTAGAAGGAGATTCAAAGGTGAAAATCATTAGGTATATTCCTTTGGGCTAACGGAAGTGGTATGGGTCTTCTTTTCGATCCAAATTGCCGGAATTCCCACGAGAAGAAAACGGGGAACCATATATACGGTGAAGCTATTCTCAGGATTTCTTGTTATTAAAAGAAGATTCATCGTGGCACAGCGTGTTGACCCAATGTTTGATGACTTGGAAGCGTGTTTGGAGGGGTTAGAGTCTTTGCGAGACGCGTGAAGGTGTTAATTTTTGGGGAATTATCTCCGCGGCCGCATGAGAAGATTTTTGAGAATACTCGAGGTTATGAGGAAGGATTCTCTTGCATGAGATGCTATAAGTTGTAGAGATCATTATAATGAGGACAAAGAGTTTGGGAGGATTTGGAGCGGAAGAGCAAGAAAATCAAAGTTGCGTAATCACCGTTTCCTGTGCATCCACGAAGATCGTGAAGAACAGACTATCCAGGACGAGTCGTTTTTTCAACAGTGAAAACGACTTCTGAGAACGTGGTCGCAGTTGTCGTATGAGCCGCACTTTATCTCTATCGTGATACCTAAATGTTTGCAACAACTATAATCGGGTTGCAAACTAGGTTTTCATCATTCTCCTTTGTTCATCATTTGTAACCATATTTTTGAGCAATAAGAATGAATTTTGAGCATATTTCAACATGATGAGCGGCTAATTCTCCCACAACCAAGGCAATGAGGAAGCTATTTACGCATGAATAAGCGATAACCATTTTATTTTCTCTAATTTATAATTTATAATTCACTCAAATCACTTGCTTTTGCGAAGTTTCAAATTGTTCAAAATTCTTTTCATTAGTTGTGATTCAATTAGATAGGTTATGCTTTGTATTAAGATAATCTATGCTTAGGGATACAATTCATTTTTGGGAATTTGCACGATTATTTGTGAATTAAGAAACAAAGGATTTAAAAGATAATTAGAGTCTTGGGTTATTTACCGTTATTCATTCATGTGTAATAGTGGAATCAGTGTCTTGGTTATTCTCTCATATCTTGAATTAATTTTGTGTTAATTTTTCTCTATTATATATTTTTATAAGTCTAAAATATTTTGCTTTCACAAGTCTCAACGAACCTTATTACTACAACATTATTGAGTCACATCAATTTTTGGCGCCATTGCTGTATGGACTTGTCTTTAGGCTAGAGTTTTTAAATTTTTTTAGGTTTTTATTTGTTTTTATTTTTATTTGTTCTTCTTTATTTCGTTTTGGGTTTTTGTCTTTTCCTTTCAGATTTTGGGATTTGGAGCTAAAGAAATATTTGCAAAGCTTTTGGTGGATACTTAAAGATTTGGAGTTAAAGAAAAAAAGCAAAAGGCGAAAGAAGAAGATTTTTTTATATTTTATAAAGAGAAAAAAAAAGAGAGCATTTTATTATTTTTTTAGATATTTTTATTTATTTTTTTTAGACTTTCCTTTCCTTTTCTTTTACTTTTTGGACTTGGACATTTGAACATTCGGACATTCCTTATTTTTTAAACCCTATGGAAGGGGTAGTATTAAATATCAAGCATTTGAGAGAAGGACGGTGATTACGATATCACCTCGGCCCCTCGGGTTCGTACATGACATATGAGTCGTGGCCCGAGTCGACTACAACAGTTCATCCCCGATCTGCGGGAGTAAGTTTGTCGAAACACTCGCGAATCCTTCTCGCTGCGATTCTTTGTCTTCCTTCGTGTAAATATATGTTGAGGACTTGAAAACGTCGCTGTTTTAAATTCTAGTAAAGGGGGCAAGGACTGGCCATATAAGATAAGGGTTCGGATTTCATCATAGTTCTCTTCTTGCCCGCCTTAGGAAAACAATACTTAACGCGAACCTAAGCCTTAAAATCGGAATAGAACGAGACCAGATGGGGTAACGAGCTTAGTAGGAAAGTCTTAGAAAAATATTGGTTACTCTTTTAGCATACTTTGAAGTTCATGATGGTCTCTGTGAAGTTTAATGCGTGACTGCGCCTTGTAATAACGGTAAGGCCTTGGGTATCAAAGCTCCACCGAGGCTTCCTCGCCTTGATTCAACTTACTTTGACTCGGATTGATCCAGAGGGGTTTGCTTAAATTGTAACGAATTCCCTTTCGGACGATTAGAAGCTGGTCTAGAAAACAATCTAAGTGGAGCCATCATGCTTTTTGTTTGCTAGATATCATTAGGTTCATTGTGGTGGAGTCGACCTTGTTTGTGCTTGCATAGAACTTCCCTTCCTTTTAGGATTTTTCTTTTTGTTTTATTTTAGTGTATGCCCGAGGTCTTTAAAGAACGGGCTTGGAAAAAGAAACACTCTAGGTCGTTTGATTAGTGACAAACCTAGTAGTTCTTCTTCCAGAAAGGGGAACTCGAAGACTCTTCTTTTGAGAGCCCGTTTTGGAAACTTCAGTTTGAAAATCTGTCTCTTAGCGAGGAAAGTACCCCTAGTACTTGAGTTGTGCCAACGATGGCAACTCGAAAGATTACATGTTCCCAAGCTGGGACCAACCGAAGCTTCATGCATAAAATTGCCGGCCAATCGGCTAACTTGAGATAAAAGCTAGTATCCTTGGATGATCCCTATATTCTTAGGAAAGAGGATGAGAACCCTTATTTTCATATTAGGGACTTTGAGAATTTATGGGACAGTTAGAATAAAAGACCTTACTGGTGAAGTTTTGAAACTTAAGATGTTCCCATTTTCCTTAAAAGATAAAGCCAAGACCCGGCTAAACAACTTACCATCCTGGATCCATTGAAACATGGCAGAACTTATTCTTTGCTTTCTATGAAATTCTACCCTAAGCATAAAGCTGCAGGTGTTAGGCGGAAAATTAGTGCTAGTGTGCAACAAGAGGGAGAGTCTCTTTATAGGTTTTTAGAGATTCAATGATCTCTATCTCGAGTGTCCTCCCATGGATTTGATAAGATGAAACTTGTAGGGATTATTTATGATGGTTTGAACTATTAGACCAAAGCCATGGTCGAGTCTATGTGTCTTTGGTGAGTTTACTAATAAAAAAGTCTTTTGAGGATGCCTTTACCTTCTTAGGAGTTGTTGCTGATAAATCCCAACAGTGGGAGTCTTGTGTTGAACCCCCTAAAAGACTCTTGGTCAATGATAGCACCAATGTGGTAGATACAAAGCTTCGGTCGATGCTAAGTTTCTTTGCTTTATCTAGAAGGTTAGAAGCTTTGGAAATGGGTCAGTCTAAAAATAGGTCCCTTGGCGAACCTAATAGAACCTCTCAAAGTATCTAGTTGTGGAATAGAGCCCCGATAACTCGTTTTGGGAAGGTCGGTTTAGTGAGGAGCAAGCTCATCTTTGTCTATAACAATGCTAGGTTTGAGAACCGTCGGAAGTATGACCCATACTCGAGAGACCTACAATCTGGTTGGAGAAACCATCCTAATTTCTCTTGGTCTAAGGGCGGAATCAAGGACAGTCTAGTAATTCTCATCCTCCCCCAGGTTTTGGTTATAATAAGAATTCTTCGGAGTCAAACCCCAGGTTCCGAACCATTCGAGAATAGAATGACTAGCTTGGAGAATCTTTTAGTATACTAAAAAGAGCCGGGATATGTTAGCACAGAGCCAGGAAATGTTAGTAAAGAGCCAGGGTAATTTTCAAGAGGAAACCAAAGCGAGAATTTTAAGAATAATTCCCGGTCTCTTGCTAAACTAGAACTTCAAGTCGGCCAAATTGCTAAGTTCCTTAGTGACGAGAGAGATGGAAGGTTCCTAGTCATACTAATCCTAACCCTAAAGGAGAGAAATCGTACAATCATGTGAATTCTATTACAACCCTTAGGAGTGGAAAGAAAGTTGACAATAAAGGTCGCCATGCCTCAGAAAGTGAACATGTCAGTAGTTCACCCTTAGAACATCCTAAATGAGGAGGCCCATTAAGAGTCTCTAATGAGACCAATGAGGGTCATATTGAGCCGGGCTTTGTTCTAGAGCCCCGTTCCCCAGCTCTAGTTCCAACTAAGAGGGAGTCCAACTTTAATGATATATTGAGGTTTTTAAGCGTGTTACTATCAACCTCCCCATTGTTGGATGCGATTAAAGCGTTCCCGCTTATGCCAAGTTTTCTTAAGGACTTGTGTACACGAAAGCGTAAGCTTAGTGTTCGAAGAAAACCTTCTATCTAGTCACGTGAGTTCCGTTATTCGAATACCACTACTCCTAAGTATAAGGACCCAGGGTCCCCTACCATTTCTTGCACAATAGGTAAATACCGTGTTGAGAAAGCTTTGCTTGACTTAGGAGCCAGTGTGAACCTACTTCCATACCATGTGTACCTTAAGCTAGGACTTGGTGAGATGAAACCTACCCAGATGACTCTTCAATAGCTGATAGGTCCGTTAAAATTCCTCGGGGTGTGATCGAGGATGTTCTCATAGAGGTCGACAAGTTTATTTATCCGGTGGATTTTATTATCCTAGATACCCAACCTGTCCCTGACCCAGAGAACCCGGATACCTAATTTTAGGTCGCCCATTTTTAGCTACATCCAATGCGATCATTAACTGTCGAACTGGTATTATGAACTTGTCTTTTGGTAATATGACTATTGAGCTGAACGTCTTTCATATTAGTAAGATACCCTACGAACTAGATGACTCGAGCATGAAGAGGTGAACATGATAGGAACATTAGTCGAGGAGTCATTACCAAACACTTTGTTAGAAGATCCATTAGAGAAATGCCTAGCTCACTTTTGGGATTGATTTTGATGATGATGATGTGATTAATGAGGTGAATGCCTTGTTAGATTCAACCCCTTTGATAGACACTAGTAATGGTGGAAACCCAAGTTCGAACCTCTACGTTTCTAAGTCTACCCTAGTTCCTTCGTTAGAAAAGCCTCCTAAGTTGGACCTAAAACCATTACCGGATACCCTAAAGTATGTGTTTTTAGGCCCTAAAGACTTTACACCGTGATTATTGCTTCCAACTTGGATAGTGATCAAGAAAGTAGGCTAGTAACCGTCCTTCAAAACTAGGGTAGACCATAGCGGACATTAGGGTATAAGTCCTCACATTTTGTATGCATCGGTTTATTTAGAGGAAGATACCAAACCTTCTAGGGAGATGCAACGTCGACTAAACCCCAATATGAAAGAAGTAGTTCGAACCGAGGTTCTTAAGCTGTTAGATGCAGGCATTATCTACCCTATTTCCCGACGGTAAGTGGGTTCGGCCCATTCGGGTTGTTCCCAAGAAATCCTAAGTATTCTTGTAGTCCGTAATGATGACAATGAGTTAATTCCTACCCGAGTGACCACGGGTTGGCGTGTTTGTATTGACTATAGGAAATTGAACAAGGTCACTAGGAAGGACCACTTTCCCCTTCCCTTCATCGACCCCAGGATGCTAGAGAGATTAGTACATAGTTATTCACGTTTTTAGATGGCTACTCGGGTTATAATCGGATCGTTATTGCCCCGAGAAGACCGGAGAAAACCACTTTTACATCCCTTTGGCACCTTTGCGTATAGACGCATGCCTTTCGGGCTATGTAACGCCCCTGCATGATGAGCATATTTTCAGATATGGTAGAGCGGTTCTTGGAGTCTTTATGGATGATTTTTCATGTTTGGTTAAATGTCTTTCGATGAGTGCTTGCATCATTTGTCATTAGTGTTGACTAGATGTAAGGAAAAGAATCTAGTGCTTAATTGGGAGAAATGCCATTTCATGGTTCAATCGGGAATTGTTTTAGGGCATATCGTATCTTCTAAGGGTATAGAGGTAGATAAAGCCAAAGTTGACCTTATTAAGACTTTTTGCTGTGTCCCAAAACCGTAAAGATATTAGGTCATTCTTAGGGCATGCGAGTTTTTATCATCGATTCATTAAGGATTTTAGCTTGATTTCTAGACCTCTTTGCAATTTACTTGCAAAAGATGTTAAGTTTGTCTTTGATGATGCTTGTTTAGAGGCTTTTGAGAAGCTTAAGACTTTACTCACTACCGCCCCCATAGTCCCGGGCACCTAATCTGAACCTACCCTTTGAGATCATGTGCGATGCTTCATTATGCTATTGGTGTTGTGCTAGGTCAGCGAGAAAACAAATTACTTCATGTGATTTACTATGCTAGCAAAACTCGAATGATGCCCAGGATTAAACTACACCTCTGAGAGAAGGAATGAAGCCATTGTGTTTTCCTTAGACAAGTTTAGACCCTATCTCTTAGGATCTAAGATCGTAATCTATACTGATCATGCGGCTTTGAAATACCTTTTGTCTAAGAAGGATACCAAACCTAGATTGATTAGATGGATCCTTTTATTACAAGAATTTTGTCCAACATTAGAGACAAAAAGGGTGCAGAAAATGTAGTAGCAGACCACTTGTCTAGGCTAGTGATCGCTGTCGTAAGCAACACAAATATAATTACACTTTCTTACTACTCAAAATATAAATATAGCAAGGGCAAGAAAGGATCGATCCCACAGAGAGGTCTAGGTTGTCGGGTGTTATGGTTTCCTATATAAAACACCGGTAGTTTTGTGATTTTTATGTAATAAAATAAAATAAAAGCAAATATAAAAGCAAAGAAACAAATAAGCAAACAAATAAGATAGAAGAGATATTGGTTAAGGATTTCGTTTTCATTCACTAACATGCTTTTCACAATAACTAGAATTGATTTTTAATCTCAACTTTTATCAAAGACCCTAGAATACCTTGATCGCAAGAATATCCCGCAAATCTCCTCATGTCATCAACAAACACATTAAAAGATGCGAATATGAATTCTACCTAAAGGAACAACCTAACGTGTAAAAGCACTAATCAAGTTTAATTCCCTAGATGCGTTAAGTTCTATGAAATCAGGCCAATCAAAGCAATTGAACGTGGAAAGCGCACTAATTCAATTTAACAAAGGTTACGATTCACATATGATCATAAGAATATATCACTACAAACTATAATCATATTATGCTACTTGTATTCAAGGAATATCACTTTTGCGTATAATAAACCCTAAACTAGCAATAGATGTGATTAGGAGTTCTACCAATTTAGAACTTGACAAAACAATCAATCAATCATAAAACAATATTTTCAAGAATTGCAAACGATAGTTATGAGACAAAAACTAATATAACTGAATCAAAGAATCATGCTTGGTTGCAAAATCCAACTATTCCATAACCAAAAGAAAATTAGGTACTCATATTCAAGGAGTTCATCACAAGAAGAAAGAGAAAAGACTTCATGGTTCTAAACCCTAGAATACAAGTAGAGATAATAAAACGTGATGTAAGATAAAAAGATATCCCAAAGATATTAAAAGTCTTCTCTTTATAGCTCCACTCCTTCCAAAACTAGGTTTTGTCTTCAAAGTCCATTAGTTGGAAATTCACCCGGCCCACCATGGAGAAAACCCGTGTAGAAATTATGTCCCAAAAACGCTGACGGAAATCGGGATTATGGTTTAATCCCACTTAAAAAGTCGCGCCATTAACTCCGAGTTCTCTTTCTCTCTGTCGACGGAATATTCCGCTAGATTCTCGTTATATATAACGGTTGACTAACGGTCCTTAACAGTTGACCGGGTCAAGGTCTAAGTCATCGGAGTCGAACCGAGTCAGCTAGCTAACTCTACCGACTGTCCTAGCTGTGCCACTGCACAAAGCCAAAATCTATGTTGCACCAAGATGGTGCATCGGTCATTTCATCCCGACCATAAGGGTCACAGCCTGCAATTTCTGCCAAAACCATTCTTTTACCTAATCTTCTCAGCCATGAGGGCTATTCCATTCAATCCTACATCTGTGCAGCACCACCTACAACTCAATATCACCAGTGCTAACTCATTCACCTGCAACCCATCAAAGAAACCACAAGCCACCACCACTTACAATGTACCCAAAGCTCACAAAGCCTTGCAATTCACCGTAGTTCCATTCTTGCGCCACTCCCGCACTCGCAACAAATCACTTCCACTGACCCTCACCGCAGCCATACCTCCAATGCATAGCTTAACACCAGCCATCATGAGCTCAACCCCACCGAACTCGCACCACCACGTACTTCCATCTACTCGGCAATTTCGCCTCCACCATTGTGACAAGTCTTCGCGAGAGCCAATGCATCACTGCATGTACTCGGTTCCAACTACTTCGCAGCTTCACATTCCCTTCTCAGTCTCTTACACTTCGCTCGCCCATCAAGATCACAGGTGCCTCATTCCTCTCATTCTCAACTTCTCATTAATTGCGTACCACCAATTCCACCTCCAACTGCAAGCCACAGAGCCGCACATCATCACCACTCATCTTGCAAAGAACAACTCAAACTTCGATTCTTAGCTTACAGCTCCTGCCTGCTATGCAAGACTACCCCAACCATTAACACACAGACCCAAGCCAACACCTGCACTCGGCTATTTCCCGTGATAATTCCTAGCATACATCTAGTTTTGCACAGCCAATCATTTCAAGCTCAACTATAGTAATCGCATAGATAACCCGGTCTTCATACCATTCTCACTTCGACCCCCGTTATAACCACCACCAAACTCCATCCGAATCAAAACCCATTCTCGAACCTCGAGTCTTAACCAAAAACCCATTTCCTCTCTCCGTGTTGTTAAGAAAGCACCACCCAGATAATGCATTCCCCGATTTCTTCTATTGCCGGCTTTCAGCTCACCCATAGCCTCAAAGACAACCATTTCCCTCGGCTCAATTCACCGGCCAGCATCACTGGACTCAATCACCAGCAGATTACACAATAAGCACAAATCCTCCCCGAATTCTCCCGAATCAACCTCGAACCCTAACAAAGAATCCACCCAACAACATCATTGCATAATCTTCTCTGAGTTCAACCAATTACGATTTCTGGATTTCAATCTCAAGATTTCACATCTCAAACCTAAATTAATCCTCTTCTCTTTCTCACCATGAATCAACAACAAATACCCATGGATGCCCAAACCTATACTCTCGAATCTACAACACATCTCTTCACAGATCAAATTTTCTTCATTAATCGATTCGGTCTAACCCCTTCTCTAATCATCTCTTAGCTCTCGAATTGATAACCTGTTTCTGATTTGAACCACAACCCTAACTCCTTCCTCGCCGTAATTGATACATCACCACCAGATCGAACCTGATTCATTTCGATTGATTTTTAACAGTTCAATCATCATTAATTCACACCTACAATTGGTTCTTTATCGGCTCAGATTTTTTCGATCTCTCTCGATGCTTAGGCTGCCATTTTGATTTAGTGAGAATCAATTATGAGAGAAAATACTCTCTGAATTTTTGGTTTCAGAAACAATGATTGAAATGAATGAGAGAAAGTTTTCTCTCGATTTAGATTTTTAGGGTATACTAGATATTGACACCCTGGCCACCCCCGATAAGGGCTACTCCACTTTAGTGACCCCCTAACCATTGTTGGCTGCCTCAAGTTAGTATTCCTCCCAAAAAGTTGCCCCTTAGCCTTGGCTCACTCCATATATCACTTGCCTGCGAGATGACAATTTCGCCTTTTTGCTCAAACTGGATACTTTCTCCTTCTTTTCCTTCTCTCGTGCGACTCAGTACCTAATAAACTCAAAAGCACACATAAGATACATAATTTACAAGAAAACTCGCAAAGAAAGCATAAATACTAGATATTAAATACGGTGTATTCTACACCTATCGATTCCCCCACACTTAGACTTTGCTAGTCCTCGAGCAAATCAAACAAAACAATAAAATACAACAACTCCGTGTCGTCGAGGCTACGGTTAATTTTAGCATAAATAACAAGCCTTTAAACCCCAGGTGTCCCTAGGGGACGAGTTATAGTCTCGTGAAGGTTTACTAGAGATATACCTACAAAACCTATATTTCAAACTCCGTCTATTTGTGACAAATCAATGAACGAATCCAAAATGACTACAGGAGGAGGTACCTTGCAAATTCAATTCAATTATTAGTAAATAAACTCTAATTAGATAGTCGAAAAGCCACAATACTCGAAACTAACAAACCACAATCACAATGAAAAGATTAAGAAGATGGATATAGATGTAGATGTTGGCGAATATTCACAAGTGTTCGATGTTTCCCATATATCTGTGAAGGTCACTGCTAAGATGAACCTAACCCTATTGGATTGAGCTACTTAGTGCTGAATGCTACATCAAATCAATTGGCATATACAAGGGAACCAAGAGTGACTTTATTCAACACAATAATATTTTTTTTTTTTTTATTATGATTGGATCAAACTGGATCCAATTTCTCTTTTTTTTTTTTTTTTTTTTTTTTTTTTTTTTTTTTTTTTGACGACATGATTAGATCTTTTGGATCCAAGCGCATGCTTCTTGTCGAGCAAGTACATGATAGTTGCCTTGGATCCCGCATTCCACGCTTGTTTAGGCGACGGAACAGGGGACTACGTTTCACACATACTGCTATTCCCATGTGTCTTTTTATTCCGTTTTGGTCTAATTGGTCTGGTCCTTTTTTTTTTTTTTTTCTTTTTTCAAAATTTTTTTTTCTTTTTCTAGTAACTCAACCACTCTATTTCATCCTAGCAGTAATAACACGTCGATTTTTAGTGACCCACCAAAGCACTTAGAGAACAATAGATAAATATGGAAAAATAAAAATAGAATGCGATATGGTGATATTCCGAGATATGGTAACAACTATCATGTTAATTTGTGATTTCTGAGCTATATTCTTCCCTTTTAGTTAATTGGTTCCTCAAATCCTGCATTCAAAATGGTTCCATCCACTAATGGTGTCAAAAACAAACATATAAATGCTCCCCCACACTTAAACTTCACATTGTCCTCAATGTGTAAAACCGAAAGTTCTGAATTCTGACGTAACAGCAGATAAAACGCAAAAACTGTGCAAATTGGTAAGGAATTTGGAAAAACTCCATTTCACAAAAGTTGTTCACCTACGTGTTTTCTACACAGTGTCAAAATTTCACAGTGTTTTGATAAACGGTCTGACAGTTATGGTCTCTGGACTGAACTACGCGCAGTCTGAAATTTTCTGACGAAAAGGTATTCGTCATAATTCTCTTCTAAGATAGATTAAGGACTCAATGAAACTAAACATGGGGATGCAAATATGATATGAAAACAGTAAAAAATAAATAAACGAAACAAAAATAAAATGCAAAAGGATAAGAGATACAAAAACCGGTGGGTTGCCTCCCACTAAGCGCTTGTTTTAAAGTCGTCGGGCCGACGTAGCTTCTTGTAAGATTCATTCCCCATACACCAATAATCTGAAAAGTTGGGGATCCGTCCATAGAACCTGTTTTGCAAACACTAGCTTCACACAAATATTAGTAACATAAAGCAAAAGTGAAGCTATGAACCGATAAAAGCTTCCCCCACACTTATTCTTGTCCACACTTGGAAGTGTATAAAGAATATAGGAGTCGGGTACCTCCACGGTTTCTGGTTCCATAACCTGCATAGTATGAGAATCAAGTGTCTCTAATGGCGGAAAACGAGAAACAAAGTCAGTCAACAATATTCTCGAAGCACATAAATTCAAACCAATAAGAGGTAAAGGAGAAGAAACAATAGGCAAAGGGTTAGATAAACCTTTCACAATCTCTTGTATCACGGAATCCTCTTCATCCTTGAAAAACTCAAGTGAATTATTCACCTCTTTTATATCATGGTCCTCTATTAAACCTTGCAACCATTCTTCGTCCGTTTCTGCCGTAACCATAGTCTCGACATAAACATCATCATTATAAACATTCACAAGCTCAATTGGGTCTTCCACAATATTGGTCATAACGGTCTCATTCTCAACATATTCCTCCTTTTTATTGTAAGGCACATACTCTTTTGTGGATCCAAATTTTATCATAAGAAACTTTTTTAGAACACTCAAAAATGCATCATCCTCAAGCTCCACCCTTTGAATAGGCTCTTGATCATTATTAAGATCAATGCTTGAGTAATCTACACAAGTGTCGTCATATTCCTCTTCATCTTCATCTTGATCCCAAAAAGACTCCTCGGAGATGTCACCATGAGTTGTTTCAAGCAATGTATCATAATCACCGTCACTATCATAGTCAACATAAGATTGTTCCTCGCTGAATTTAGTGTTGCTAATCTCTAACTCATCCTTTTGAATAGGTGAATGATCATTATTAAGATCAAGAGTTGAGTTAACTACACAATTATCAACGAAAGTGCCCAAGGATTGGCCTTTTTCAACATTAGCATCAATCAAATATTCATCACAAACCATATGCACATTAGAATTATCCATATCTTCCTTGTATTGATCAATGTCTCTTCGTAAGATAGTCATACTTTCACGAAGTTCTTGGAGTTGCTCGTTTGTAGTCTCTTTAGCTTTTCGAAATTCCTCTTGTAAAAAGGTGGAAACTTTGTCTATAAAATTAGAGACTTTTTGTTCACGAGCATAAGAATCCTCCCATCCTTGTTGTTGTTCACACACATACTCACCATAAGGTTGTTGAGGAAAACCACAAGGTTCCATGGAATATTGGTCATAACCAATGAATTGGTTTTGATTATACCCATGGAATTGGTAGTTATCATATTGTTGAGGTTGAAAACCGCATCCGTTGTTCCAATATGCTCCTTCCATAGAAATTAGCACCTAAATAATTCTCAAACCTAAGTTAAAACCCGGAAAATAAAAAAAAATAAAACAAAAACTAAATACAAAAAAATAAGAAACCAAAAACAATTGACAACCGATGCCTCCCCGGCAACGGCGCCAATAAATGCAATTGAAATACATTGCGCAAACAATTCGAACAAAGGTCAATTTCTACATATGACTACGAGGATGTATCACTACAAACCCTAATCATATCATGCTACTCGTATTCAAGGTTATCGCTCGATGAAAACCCTAAAATAGCTATAGATATGGATGTGAGTTCAATCAATTCTAGACTCGACTAAACAAACATTCAATCATATTGCAATACTTCAATCATGCAATTATTGTAACCCGTAGAAATCATACGATAATATTGAGAGAAAACTAATTCATAAAAATCATAACTTGGTTGCAAAATCCAACTACATCTTCAACCAATAATAAGAACTTAGGTACTCATATTCAAGGAGTTCATCACAAGAAGAAAGAGAAAAGACTTCATGGTTCTAAACCCTAGAATACAAGTAGAGATAATAAAACGTGATGTAAGATAAAAAGATATCCCAAAGATATTAAAAGTCTTCTCTTTATAGCTCCACTCCTTCCAAAACTAGGTTTTGTCTTCAAAGTCCATTAGTTGGAAATTCACCCGGCCCACCATGGAGAGAAACCCGTGTAGAAATTTTGTCCCAAAACGCTCCTTGAAAATCGGGATTATGGCCTTAATCCCACCGGAAAAGTCGCCGCCGGAACTCCGAGTTCTCTTTCTCTGTCGACGGAATATTCCGCTTAGATTCTCATATATATAACGGTTGACTAACGGTCCTTGACAGCTTGACCGGGTCAAGGTCTAAGTCATCGAGTCGAACCGAGTCGGCCTAGCTAACTCTACCGACCGGTCCTAGCTGTGCCACTGTGCACAGGCCAAAATCTATGTTGCACCAAGATGGTGCATCAGTCATTTCATCCCAGCCATAAGGGCTGTACCCTGCAATTTCTGCCAAAACCATTCTTTTACCTAATCTTCTCAGCCATGAGGGCTATTCCATTCAATCCTACATCTGTGCAGCACCACCTACAACTCAATATCACCAAGCTAACTCATTCACCTCCGCAACCCATCAAAGAAACCACAAGCCACCACCACTTACAACAGCCCAAAGCTCACAACGAGCTTGCAATTCCCGTAGTTCCATTCTTGCGCTGACCTGCACTGCAACAAATCACTTCCACGACCCTCACTACGCAGCCATACCCGCAATGCATAGCTTAACACCCGAGCCATCATGAGCTCAACCCCACTGAACTCAGCATCACCACAGACTTCCATCTACTCTCCAATTTCGGCTCAAATGCATTGTGACAAGTCTTCGCCGAGAGCCAATGCATCACTGTATTTCGCCTCGAGTTCAACTACTTCCCGCAGACTTCACATTCCCTTCTCAGTCTCTTACACTTCACTCTGCCCATCAAGATCACAGTGCCTCATTCCTCTCATTCTCAACTTCTCATTAATTGCACTTTCACCAATTCCACCTCCAACTGCAGATCCACGAGCTGCACATCATCACCACTCATCTTGCAAAGCAACAACTCAAACTTCGATTCTTAGCTTACAGCTCACGCCCCGCTATGCAAGACTACCCCAACCATTAACACACAGACCCAAGCCAACACCTGCACTCCAGCTATTTCCTGTGATAATTCCTAGCATACATCTAGTTTTGCACAAATCATTTCAAGCTCAACTATAGTACTGGCATAGATAACCCAGTCTTCATACCATTCTCAGCTTCGAATTCCCGTTATAACCACCACCAAACTCCATCCAGAACCAGTAACCCATTCTCAGAACCTGAGTCTTAACCAAAAACCCATTTCCTCTCTCGTGTTGTTAGCAGACCACCCGATAATGCATTCCCGATTTCTTCTATTGCCGCCTTCAACTCAATGATAGCCAAATAGTAACCATTTCCCGGCTCAATTCACCGGCCGCATCACCAGACTCAATCACCAAATCTCGCATTACACAATAAGCACAAATCCTCCCCCGAATTCTCCCGAATCAACCTCAACCCTAACAAGAATCCACCCAACAACATCATTGCATAATCTTCTCCGAGTTCAACCAATTCGATTTCCTGGATTTCAATCTCAAGATTTCACATCTCAAACCCTAGAATTAATCCTCTTCTCTTTCTCACCATGAATCAACAACAAATACCCATGGATGCCCAAACCTATACTCTCGAATCGGCAACAGCATCTCTTCACAGATCAAATTTTCTTCATTAATCGATCTCGGTCTAACCCCTTCTCTGAATCATCTCTTAGCTCTCGAATTGATAACCTGTTTCTGATTTGAACCACAACCCTAACTCCCTTCCTCGCTGTAATTGATACATCACCACCAGATCGAACCCCGATTCATTTCGATTGGATTTTTAACAGTTCAATCATCATTAATTCACACCTACAATTGGTTCTTTATCGGCTCAGATTTTTTCGATCTCTCTCGATGCTTAGGGCTGCCATTTTGATTTCGACATTAATCAATTATGAGAGAAAATACTCTCTAATTTTTGGTTTTAGTGGAAACAATGATTGAAATGAATGAGAGAAAGTTTTCTCGATTTAGATTTTTAGGGTATACTAGATATTGACACCCGGTCACCCCGATAAGGGCTACTCCACTTAGTGACCCCCTAACCATTGTTTGGCTGCTGTTAAGATTCCTCCCAAAGAGTTGGCCCTTAACCTTGACTGGGCTCCATATATCACTTGCCTATGAAATGACAATTTCGCCCCTTTTTGCTCAAATTGGGTGATTTCTCCATCTTTTCGTCCGTGCGGCTCCAGAGTACCTAATAAACTCAAAAGCACACATAAGATACATAATTTACAAGAAAACTCGCAAAGAAAGCATAAATACTAGATATTAAATACGGTGTATTCTACACCTATCAGCTAGTTGTTAGTTCCCCTGATGATTCCCTTCATATAAGGGATAGCTTTCCTGATGAACAATTGTTCTCTGTTTCCCAATCACCTTGGTATGCAAATATAGTGAATTATCTTGTTACTGGTCGAATGCCCCAACATTGGGGTAAACAAGATCGTTCTAGGTTTTTAGCCGAGGTTAAGCACTTCTTTGGGATGATCCTTATTTATTTAAGTATTGTCCAGGACTGCATTATTAGGAGATGTATACCCGAGAGTGACCAGAACCAAGATTATTTCCTTTGTCATGATCATGCTTGTGGGGGTCACTTTAGTGCTAAGAAGACTGCCGCTAAGATATTGCAGTGGGATTCTACTGGGCCGTCGTTGTTTAAAGACTCCCACGATCGTGTTACTTGTGAACGTTGCCGAAATTAGGAACCATTTCCCGTAGGAACATGATGCCCTTGAACCCTATTTTAATCGTTGAGGTCTTTGATGTGTGGGGCATTGACTTTATGGGTCCGTTTCCCAATTCCTTTGGTAACCTATACATCCTTGTCGCCGTAGACTATGTCTCTAAGTGGATTGAGGCGGTTGCGTGTAAAACCAATGACCATAGGGTTGTGATTGAGTTCTTGAAAAACAATATACTTACACGTTTTGGTACACCGCGAGCTATAATTAGTGATGGAGGGTCGCACTTTTGTAATGGACCTTTTAGGCTTCTGATAAAGAAATATGGTATTACACATAAGGTAGCTACCCCATATCATCCGCAGACTAGTGGTCGCAGAGGTTTCAATAGGGAGATAAAACGTATATTAGAGAAAACAGTTAATCCTAATCGGAAAGACCGGTCGTCTAGGCTTCTTCGATGCCTTATGGGCTTATCGTACCGCGTTTAAAACCCCTATTGGAATGTCGCCTTATCGGCTTGTTTATGGCAAGGCATGTCATTTACCCGTTGAGTTAGAACATAGAGCTTATTGGGCTGTTAAGCAGCTAAATTTTTCACTTGACAAGGCAGAGCCCATAGGAAACTCCAGCTCAATGAGTTGGGACGATATTCGTATAGATGCTTACGATAGTGTGAAGGAGTATAAGAACAAAATGAAACTTGTGCATGATAGAAATATTTTACTAAGTCATTTTCTCCAGTCAAAAAGTTCTTCTGTATGATACCCGCTTGCATCTTTTCCCGGGAAGTTACGTTCTCGGTGGATCGGTCCTTTTATTGTTCGCACCGTATTTCCTCATGGAGTCGTTGAGATCGAGACACCTAGGATGGTAGTAGTTCTTCGAAGGTTAACCCGTCGAGATTGAAACCCTTTTTAGAGCCCTTTCCTATAGGTGATGTTGAGGAGGTCCTCTCGAGGACCCCCGTTTACCCTTGATTGACCATCGAGGCGATTGTATGTTGTATATTAGTTTTGATTTCTCTCACCCAGTACTATCTTTCCGACTTCTCTCTTTACCGATTCCTCATGTTACTTTACTTTTTGGTATTGCTCTTTTCATTAGAAACATTGAGGACAATGTTAGATTTAAGTTTGGGGTGGGAAGAAACTTCTTGTTAGTTTTTAGTTGCAATAAATAAACTCCAGAGCCTAGAAATTTATGTTTATTAAGGTCGGCACTAACCAATCTAAGTGGATGGAAGCATTTTGGTTGTAGAAGTTGAGGAACCAATCTTATTAGATGGCAACATCTAAAGAGTCTATTCATAAAAGCACAGAGCTCAGGGTTAGAAATAACATGATAGTTTCACCATATCTCGTTGAGTCCTTTTCACTTCGTTTTTATTTTGTTCTTTGTAAACTATGTTTCTCTAAGTGATTAGGTGGGGCCCACTTAATCAAGTTGTTACCGATGCTAGAGTGAATTAGAGTGATTGAGATACAAAAAAAAAAAAAAAAAAAAAAAGTGAAAAAGTGAAAAAAGTGAAAAAAAAAAAAAAAAAAAAAAAACCGAGACCGACTTACACATCGGACCAACCTAATAAATTCAATAAAGTCGACCACCGGAACCCTTGTATATGCCAGTTGTGTTGACCTAGAGTTAGGATTATCGACCACTGGTTCCCTTGTATATGCCAGTGTGTTGATATTAGTCAGACTAGTATCTCAGTCCATTAAGATAGGTTCATTTTGGCGGAGGCCTTCAAACAGATATGGGAAACACCATTCACTTAGTAAACATCAAAACCATCTATGTTTTTCTCTATATCCATCTTCTTGATCTATCCATGTGATTAGTTTTGACTCCGGGTATTGATGTCCATAGTGCGACTATCTGAGTAGAGCTCTGTCACTTTATATGAATTTTAGTATGCTTGAGTGCAAACTCGTATACAGCAATTGAATTTCGCATCAGGTACTTCCTCCCGTAGTCAATAAGTATGCCAACCAAGGAGATTCTTTAGTGCCTTCCAAGGTTCTCAGTGTAGATAGCTAGGGTCCTGAGTAAAGGTTTTGTGGGTACACCTGCTGTAAACCCTCCGGGAGACAACACTCCGCCTCTAGGGCCACCTAGGGGTTCAAATGATTTTTAGAATAAATTTGCTCGAGGACTAGCAAATAATAAGTTTGGGGGTATTTGATAGACACATTTTGTGTCCGAATTGTCCTCGATCTCGGTATTGTTGGAACTCGATTTTGTACTAATATTGTGTTTTTATGTATTTTTAGGTATTTTTGGAAATAAATATTTTTGAAAAATTCTACTCGAAAAGTTGCTCTAACACCCCTGAGGACATTTGATATTCTGGACTCCCATATTGGATAAGGGTAACCCAATTAATAAGGGGCACCCAATTGATATTCGCACCCCCAGCTGTTGGATAAGGGGTGACCTTCTTCTTCATTTGAAAATAAAATTTGGCGGGAGAAAAATATATCACGTTTGGCAGAACTGAGTTGGATTTTTGGACGAGCTAGAAGGAGATTCAAAGGCTGAAAATCATTGGGTATATTCCTTTGGGCCTAACAGGATTGGTATGGGTCTTCTTTTCGATCCAAATTGGCTGGAATTCCCACGAGAAGAAAACAGGGAACCATATATACGGTGAAGCTATTCTCGGGATTTCTTGTTATTCCGGGAAGATTCATCGTGGCCTGAGCGTGTTGACCCAATGTTTGATGAGTTGGAAGCGTGTTTGGAGGGGTTAGATTGCTGGCAGACGCGTGAAGGTGTTAATTTTGGGAATTATCTCCCGCGACTGCATGAGAAGATTTTTGAGAATAATCGGAGTTATGAGGAAGGATTCTCTTGCATGAGATGCTATATAAGTTGTAGAGGATCATTATAATGAGGACGGAGAGTTTGGGAGGATTTGGAACGCGAGAAGAGCAAGAAAATCAAAGTTGCAGAATCACCGTTTCTCGGCGCATCCCTCGAAGATCGTGAAGAACAGACTATCCAGACAATCGTTTTTTCAACGAGGAAAACGACTCATTAGACGTGGGTCGCAGCTGTCGTAACAGCCGCACTTTATCTCTATCGTAGTTCAGAACGGTGTTTGCAACAACTATAACGCATTTGCAAACCCGTTTTCATCATTCTCCTTTGTTCATCATTTGTAACCATATTTTGAGCAATAAGAATGAATTTTGAGAGTATTTCCAACATGATGAGCTACTCCCACAACCAAGGCAATGAGGAAGCTATTTACGCATGAATAAGCGGTAACCATTTTATTTTCTCTAATTTATAATTTATAATTCACTCAATCACTGCTTTTGCAGAGTTTCAAATTGTTCGCAAAATTCTTTTCATTAGTTGTGATTCAATTAGATAGGTTATGCTTTGTATTAAGATAATCTATGCTTAGGGATACAATTAATTTTTGGGAATTTGCCTGATTATTTGTGAATTAAGAAACAAAGGATTTAAAAGATAATTAGAGTCTTGGGTTATTTACCGTTATTCATTCATGTGTAATATTGGAATCAGTGTCCTGGTTATTCTCTCATATCTTGAATTAATTTTGTGTTAATTTTTCTTTATTATTAATATTTATAAGTCTAAAATCTTTTGCTTTCACAAGTCTCAACGAACCTTATTACTACAACATTATTGAGTCACATCAAAGTCCGGCCTAAACCAAGAAATGGTCGTTCCAGACTTGCTTCGGTCACAAAGTGGAGGAGAAGGGTTGATTTGGGGAGGGAAGCAAAGAAAGGTGTTGAGACCGAATACTGGGGAGAGTAAATGCCTCGACTTGTATCGTAGTGAAAGCTTAGGAAGCTTGCAAGAGATGGAAGCTTTTGGAGAGCTTGCAAAGTTGCCTTTTCGAGAGTGTTGTATTTTTCTCCTGACCGAGACTTGTTGTCCGGTGGAAATAGGTAAACCTATTTATACAAGTCGAGATTGAAACGTACCACTGGCCTCATGAAGGAAGAGAGTAAAGGGTGAAATAATGGGAGGAGGTGGTAACCGCATGGTGTTTATGGGTGAAAACATTTTCACAATTATTTCCTCATTTATTTGACCGCTTTATTCCTATTCACGCTTTCTTAATGTGAGCGTAGTGTACGCTAAAGTCAGAACCGCCAAACCAAAACCCTGGAAGGCATCCCCGCCTTTGTGTTGATGTCTCGAGTGTTGGTTGCACCTTGAGTGCAAGTGGCGCCGCTAGTGGCGCGTGTGGCATGTGCCATTAGCATGTGCTTGAATGCCTTTGTTGCGGGTTGCACCTTAAGGGCAAGTGGCAATGCCAGAGCTGCTAGTGGCGTGTGTGGCATGTGCCAATGGCATGTGCAATGCCTTGGTAGTAGGTTGTACGTTGAGTGTAAGTGACAATGCCAGAGCTGCTAGTGACGTGTGTGGCAAGTGCCAATGGCGTGTGTGGAATGCCTTGGTGGTAGGTTGCACGGTTTGCAGGTTATGCTACCAGCATGTGCGTTTGGCATGTGTCAATGGCACGCATGGCCATTAGGGTTATGTACTGGTAAGAAAAGCTACCAGTGATGCGTGTTGGCATGTGCCGATGACATGCGTGGCCAATTTGGGTCACGGCCTGATGGAAAAGCTACCAGCGATGCGTGTTGACATGTGCCAATGGCATGCTCAGCCATTAGGGCCGTGGCCTGGTAAGAAAAGCTACCAGCGATACGTATTGGCATGTGCCAATGGCATCCTCGGCCATTAGGGACATGGCCTGGTAATAAAATCTACCAACGAGCGTGTTGGCATGTGATAATGGCATGCGTGGCCAATTTGGGTTGTGTCTTGGTAGGAAAAGCTACCAGCGAGTGTGTTGGCATGTGCCAATGGCATGCGTGGCCAACTTGGGTCGCGCCTTGGTTGGAAAAGCTACCAGCGAGCGTGTTGGCATGTGGCAATGACATGCGTGGCCAAATTGGGTCGCGTCCTGGTAGGGAAAGCTACCATCGAGCGCGTTGGCATGTGCCTATGGCATGCGTGGCCAACTTGGGTCGCGCCTTGGTGGGAAAAGCTACCAGCGAGCGTGTTGGCATGTGACAATGGCATGCGTGGCCAACTTGGGTCGCAACCTGGTAGGGAAAGCTACCGCGCAGTGCGCGTTGGCATGTGCCAATGGCATGCGTGGCCAACTTGGGTCGCGCCTGGTGGGAAAACTACCAAATGAGCGTGTTGGCATGTGCCAATGGCATGCGTGGCCAACTTGGGTCGCGTCCTGGTAGGTAAAACTACCCGCCGAGAGCGTTGGCATGTGCCAATGGCATGCGTGGCCAACTTGGGTCGCGCCCGGTGGGAAAAGCTACCAGCGAGCGTGTTGGCATGTGCCAATGGCATGCGTGGCCAACTTGGGTCGCGTCCTGGTAGGGAAATCTACCAGCGAGCGCGTTGGCATGTGCCAATGGCATGAGTGGCCAACTTGGATCGCACCCTGGTGGGAAAAGAAACCAGCGAGCGTGTTAGCATGTGCCAATGGCATGCGTGGCCAACTTGGGTCGTGTCCTGGTAGGGAAAGCTACCAGCGAGCACGTTGGCATGTGCCAATGGCATGCGTGGCCAACTTGGGTCGCGTCCCTGGTAGGGAAAGCTACCAATGAAGCGTTGGCATGTGCCAATGGAATGCGTGGCCGATTTGGCCTAGGTTGCATGGTTTGCAAGCCTAGGCGCGGGCGACATTTTGGCATGGTGTGGCTAGGGCCAAGGCGAGTGCTTGGCTTGGAGGTGACGTGACTAGCGTAGCTAGGGCCAAGGCAGAGTGCGTTTGGCATGGCGCGGCTAGCTCGGGCCAAATGTGGATGGCATGATTTGCCATTGGCACGGAGGTGCGGATAGCATGGTTGGCATGCTTTGGCGCGTTTGGTGTGGCTGGCATGATTTGTCATTGGCACAGAGGTGCGGCTAGCTTGGGCTAGGTGTGGCTGGCATGATTTGCCATTGGCACGGAGGTGCGGCTAACATGGTTGGCATGCTTTGGCACGTTTGGTGGTCGGCATGATTTGCCATTGGCACCTGAGGTGCGGCTAACATGGTTGGCATGCTTTGGCGAGTTTTGGTGTGGTCGGCATGGTTTTCCATTGGCACAGAGGTGCGGCTAGGGCCAAGGTAAGTGTGTTTGGCTTGGCGTGGTGTGATTAGCGTAGCTAGGGCCAAGACAGAGTGCATTTGGCATGGCGCGGCTAGCTTGGGCTAGGTGTGGCTGGCATGATTTGCCATTGGCACAGCAGGTGCGGCGACATGGTTGGCATGCTTTGGCGCGTTTTGGTGTGGCTGGCATGATTTGCCATTGGCACGAGAGGTGCGGCTAGCTTGGGCTAGGTGTGGTCGGCATGACTTGCCATTGGCACGGAGGGGAATTAGGGTTTTGTTCGTTGTAACCTAATTTGAAAAAATACCCCCTATTAATTACTGACTACATGCATTAAATGTCCTAATAAATGTGTCACTGGTGACATTAGGTTATTTGGGGTTTTACGATTTTACCCTTTGTTTAAAAACCACCATCAACAGCTGGATTTCACATGTTTTAGTTCTCTGTATGATTTTAATTGTATTTATTGATTAATAATATTTGAAACTTATGTTCGGCTTGGTCATTTTGTTCATTTTTTAGTTCAGATCGATTATTTGGTCATGCTCTTCATTTTCTTAGTGTTCATTTGGTATGATAATTTCTGGGTTTTTTTTTTCAAGTATGTGAATTTGGTATTTTAAGATTTGGGTTGTTGGTTGGATTTCATTTTCTTCATCTAAATGTCTTATCTTTATGAAATACATTTTGCAGAATAAGATTCATTTTTGTTAGCTTCTAGGGTCCTCCATGGATGTGGATGTATGTGTATTGTCTACTTAGATTGAGGTGACTGATTTTGTTGTTAAGTCTAGTGGAGTTTAGGTATTATTGCATAAATTCATTAGATTGTCGGAGGCGATGAATTTCCATTCTTAGGATGTTTGACATGTTTTTCGATGCTAATATGGATGAGATAATTACTATATATATCCAATAATATGCATATGCCGGTAGCATATTTGCGCAACTAACTGTAATACAATAGATTGCTTTGAAAACCTACTTTGAAACAAGTCTTGCAATATCTTAAGGATTAGTTTTTTTTTTTTTTTTTGATAAGGTTGACGAAAGGGCAGTCCTGAAGCACTTTGAGTGGCATGAGAAAAAAAGATGATACCATACGAGAAGCGACTTTTGGGTACAAAGAACTTAAGAAGTGTAGAATCTGAAGTTTCTAGCATGTGGATCTAGGCTTCCATGTGATACTGCATTAAAGAAGATGGTGGCTTTGTCAGATATGTATGACTTCTGATTTACATGATTTGCAAATTTTCTATAAAATACTTATTCCTTCAGTAATAATCTTATAAGGTGCAATTTCTCGACTTCCGGTTACTAGGATGGAGCATAGTGTGCATAATGTATCAAAAGACAAGAGATGTGTTGATGTTGCACTGTAAAAAAATTCAATTTCTCACAGATGGGATGCTTGACCCTGCGATGATTAGCAAGGTACCCTTGGTTTTACGTTATCTTTATGTGCAGACATGTAGTACTGCATCAATTTTTGTAGATTCACTATTTTAATCAGGAAAATTGGTCATCGCAGATCGAATTCGGATCAATAAAGTTAGCTAACAACCACATGAAGAGAGGCGCCATGGAACTATTAAACAAGAGAGCATCAGAGAAAGATCTAATGTTGGAGTATATGTTACTTGAAGGAGTGGGATTTTCTTTCTGGATTCATCAGGTAACTTCCAGTGAAGGAATGATCAAGTATTTTCTCAAACTAACTTACTGGTTACTTACTAGTTTCTGATGCAGTTTGCAGGAGGGTTTAATTCATCAGGATCTCTCTTTTGCATGTTTTTGATCTACAGCTAATGCTTCGGGGTTATGTACACCACCTTGAACTCACCACAACAGCGAACATGATGGATTCTACATGGTGAAAATCCTTGTGGAGGAAATTGGAAAGGTGTTACCCGCTTCTGGCTCGCCCTTTTACTAAATTGTAAGTAATCTTCAACCTTCTCTTTTTCTATTTTCTAGTTATTATTGTTGGTGCATTGAGTTTATCTTTGTTTTTCTTTAGTTCCAATTAGAAAATTACTAGGTCTTCAACTGAATTAAATGTAGCTTACATTACTCTTACATGCCTACCACTAGGTCATATATAGGGATACCGTCCAAAGTCTTGAATCATTTTAGAATTCAGCTTCAATAATTTATAACTTTTACGCAAATGTTGCTTTAATCATTAGTTGCTTATGTTTATACATTTTTTCTAATTTATCAAATGATGTTCTTTGATATGATTTTGATGGAAATTTCTTACCATAAATAACCGTCTTGTATAAGTTTTTGGAGCATCAGCGTAAATATCTATAAAATCTTTGTTGTTTTCTTCATGATATGCTTGTTGTTTACCCGGGCCTACTCTTTTCAGAGACTAATGCAACTTCTTAATATGTTGGTTTCGTACTTGTGTTTCGTATTGTAGGAGTTGGTGGATACACTTACTATCCTTTATGGTGGGCAGGGATGATAACAAGTAAGCCTGTCTTCATGGAAGATATTATGACCTACGAATTCACTTACTTGAATTCCCTGGATATGGTGTGTAACCTACGAATCCCTTAGTTGTTTGTCCCTTAAGAAAGACATTGTCAGTGAATATATAGTAAGGCTGAGGATCCATAAGTGATTCATTACTTGATTTTTTTTATAACAGATGTATGTGAATGATCAGTTTATGATCTGGGATCCTGAACATCAAACTAAATCCAGGATAGTATCAGCCAGAGTATACCATTCCTTGTTCATGCAGAATATGTAAGTCAATTTCCCTTGTCCATATTTTCTCCAGTAACAGTTTGTACACCGATTTGATTAGATGTAGATTTTGCACCATTTATAATGTTGAACAGTTCCTATTACATGACTTCTTCGAATAGCATAGACCTTAACCTTGATAGGAGAGTTATGGTAATCCTTGATGCTCATTGTTGTTATTATTGTTGTTGCACTTGAGCAGCCTACCGCGATGTATTTTCTATTGTTGTCATTGTCATTGAGAGTTATGGCCATTTATGTGCAGATGCCTTTCACTGAAGTATCCTTTGTATTGCTACCCTTTTGTGAGATTTCAAATGGAAGCTTACTTATTCACAGAGGACTGGAGGATGAAAGTGTTACAGTGATTTCTCTTGCGGACATGATATCAAGGAAACCAATATATACTAGTGTTGTTTACCGATTTGTTTTGGTTCTAATATGCTGAACTGGGGTAATATTTAAATGTTGATGTTGTAAACCGAATCAACCTTTTAATATAAATTTTAGTTTTAATTTTGATATTAGTTTAATATTCAGCTGATTCATCTTAAAGATTCAGCTGAATCAAATCCCTTTTTTTTTTGTAAAATTATCCATATAAATCGCCGTGTCTATCAGAGTCTTATCAATACACTTATGAAGAAAATAGTTTTTTAAAGGATTCAACCTTTGTCAGAAACAGTCGTTTTGGAAAAAACCACTTCTACATTCCAACTGACAGACACAGTCATTTTTAACGAGATTACCACTTGTCCTGGCAGTGGTTTAACTTCCATTTTCCACTAGTGAATGAAATTACATATGTTTAAAATTTAGCGTTATACATTAGCTTCATTGAATTACGACGGACTACATTAGCTTCACTGATGAGAAGTACTATGTGGAACAACAACTACAAAGAAGAGGTTGAAACTGTTTAACACCTTAAGGATTTTGAAATATTTTTCGAAAGGAAAAGCCAAATTTTTCCATCTTCGCCATTCAGCCAAAGATCTTGTTACCATCTCAGCATTAATTTCACCTCTCACCTCTTAGTCTATATCTATTTCCATGCATCGTTGAAGATACCAACTCACTTACTTCTTCCTTAATTATACGAAAACGATTTTCTATTTCACATATAGCACGAAGAATCGGATTATGGGTCTCACTCAGAACCCGTCGTGAATAACCGCCTTAAATTCACCCATGGATAGTTTGCTTGAAGCAAGTCGAGTAAATAAAAACCATAGTTTCGAAAATAGAATCATCTTCTTCTTTAGTATGCAGAGCTCGCCGAACTAACAAGGGCCGAGACATTTTTAAGAATTGAAGAATTTGTTGAAATCAAGAATTGAAGAATTTTTTTAAGCTCAGAGAAGAAGAGCAAGGGAAATTTGAATGGGAAGACTAGATGTGTGAATTTGGAGTTGAAACTGAGAGTATTTATAGAACTCAAAATTCTAACCGTTGGATGACAAGGATTTACAAATCGTCCAGATGTAGCCATTGGCATTTTTGTGTCAAATGTTTGGAGATTTCAAGATCGACGACTTTGGCGTGTGAAATAACAACAAAGCGATTTTTCCACAAACTCCGCCGCGTTTTTGGCTCACACGCCAGCGTTTGTGCCACGCTCTCCCGGTCTTCCATCCGCGCGCGCCAGCTTCTTCCATTCACTCAACAAACCAACAAGTTTGTTGGTTTGTCCATCCATTTTTCGCCTTTGTCGAGTCCATAGTGGGATCAAAATGAACCAATTCTTGTTTTGTTGAGTCCATAGGAACAACTCTAAGAGAGTATAAAATGGTAGCTAACTCAAATGGCTATCCCCGTTCTTTTAAGGTTTCATCTGTTACAGGAGATCCAACGTTTGAGTCTCCGATTGTAGAATTTGACATGTGGTGGTTCTCCTAAGATATTTGTAATTATATGGGAAGAGAATTGTTGGATTTTATAAGTTTGAATTGAATGGTGCACGAAAGGAAACGTAGAAAGGCTTAAAACATTCAAGTTCCGTGTAATTTTTATTTGGTACATTGTGTTTGGTAATGCTACCGTAATGGTAGCAATGGTGTCTCAACAACTCAAAGAACGATGGATTTGCGGTGGCCTTATCAATTATTGGACGGTGCTAATGAAGCAAAACTAATTAGGGCATCAACATCTTATAATTTTTTGCGTTTTACTTTTAGTTTTCTCCTTAGAATTCCTAGTCTTATTTGTGTGCTTATTGTTTATTACATGTGAATTCTTTTGCCGAGCAATAAGATCTTCTCTTCCAATAAAAAGAACCTTTATCGATTGAAATACGAAATGGCACTGTTGCTCCGGTGCTACCGGTCGTTGCCAAACACACAAAGACATATAACATATGTATTCCAGCTCATATTAGCATAAATTAATACAAAACGAAAATTATAATAAATATCTCTGTTGTGAAACATGCTTGTATTTCATCGATTGGTTCTTGTAAATTAGACCAATCAAGATAATCACACAAAGGATGCATATTACTTAATTATGTACTCCCTCCGTCCCACTATTAAGTGACCCATTTGATTTTAGATTTTGTCCCACTAATAAGTGACCTATATCACTAATCAAGGAGATATTTCTAAAATTATCCTTTTAGTTAGTTAATTATAAAAAAATATAAGAAATATATGCAAAATTTGATAGGCATGTTTATATTCTTTACGTAGGTGTTTTAAAATGCTTTTCAATGATATGAAGTTTGCGAACATCCGTGGAGTAGTTTGAGAGATAAATCATTTCTAAATTTCACAAGTTATTATCCATAAGGGTATAAAAAAATGCTTAAAAGTACTCTTTTCCTTGCTTTCCTTAAAAATTGTGCAAACTTAAACTAGGTCTCTTAATAGTAGGATGGAGGGAGTATAATATTTTTTATGCTAGATGTCTCGTTTCATTTCAGTTCATTTCGCATTAAAAGTAAACATTTCGTTCCTTTAACTTGTCTTTCGTGGTTGCCACGTTCGGTTGTTTGGGAAGCTTCACCAGTTCTTCCGATCGACCCTCACTTGGTTTGATCATTGGCGCCTTACTGCCAGCCTATGTGCACATTAATTGTTCCGCTACAGTTGTCGTAGCACTGCTCTTAGTACGCAGACCTACGGAGAAACTTTTAAATTCCTTTACTTCTATCGTGTCATCTAAAATACATGTAACATGATTCGTAGCCCCTGTATGCACGATCCAGGACTTTCGATTTGTTCGAACTTAAAAACTAAAGCACTTGTTGAAGTTGAGTTGTTGTTACACCAACCAAACTAGTTCCATCTGCAAGTGCCGTACCACCTTCCTGCTGAGTTGCGAGTACGTTCAAGTTATTGGCTCATACAGGATTAGTACTGACATTACCACGACCACCTATGCCATATGCAAAACCACCACGACCACTATGAACACCAGCCCTGCCACCTCTGCCATATCCTCTACAACCACGAGGTCTGTCTCCCAACCATTCAGGATAGCCAATTAATTAATAACAACCATCTTCAGAATGTCCTTTTGGTTACAATGTTTGCAAAATTTTCCAAAGATCATAAGTATTCGTATTTGCTCTTTGATCAAAGTTGCACCTTAAAAGCCATTACATTGCCTGGGGCCACTTTAGATAGAGAAGTGTCTCCCATTCCCAAACTTTCAGAGTTTGCTATCGTCTGATATGCATTATCATTAGACGGTAAAGGATATCTTGCAAACAGTTGTTCACGGATTGAGCCATACACACTATCTAAACCAATCAAAAATAATGAAGATAATCCTCTTCTTTCAAAAGAGTAACCTCTGTCGCAATATTACAGATGTATCTTCATATATGTTACCAGCTCATCCCATATCTTGTTTATCCTCCCATAATACACAGCTACACTCTTATACTTCCCTTGCTTGCATTCACTCAAAGAGGATTTGAGTTGACAGGTTCTGGTTTCCATTGACAACATAAAATATATTCTTTAATTACGTCCAGAGAAGACTAGCATCATCATAATCTTCCAACGTTGATCGGATGGAAGAATACCATGCACTGTTAATCCAGGAAACAACCATTGATTGAACAACAATCCATTCCTCCAATCTGTTCAAGGTTTGCAGTTTCACGTCAACAAAACAAAACTTTCGTTTGGCTATCAAAGATCTTCGAATGACTCTATCCCATTCATCATAATTAGTTTCTTTTAATACAATCGGGGTAATAATATCTCCAGGACCCTTACTCGATCCTAGATGGTACACCGGATTTTTCTTTGATAAATCATGCATACTCCGGTGCTTTTCCTTTCCTACGTATTTTGATGATGCTTCTACTCGTGTGTATATATATATATGCTTTTTTTTAGGGTTTGAACCAGGCTCTTGATGCCATGTCAAATTCTCAATAAGTCTTACGTTTCTCATATTCATCCTTTTCGCAATATAAACACTTACAAGACTCGGTTAACACGAAACCAATACTTGGTTCTCAAGACTTCAAATACTACTTAAAATACGAATCCTAAATGTAGACTCTCCTAGGGGTCTACAGAATGCCCGGAAGCCTGCGGCCTGCCATGTACCGCCCGCGTCTAAAGGATTCCATGGGCACCCGACAGCCTGTCATGGGATTGCCCGGCCTGCCCGATAATCATAAGTGGGCGAACCCGTTTTTTTTCAAATATTGGAGTCCGGCCTGTTAGCCTGCCCGATAGCCTGTTTAGTTACCCGGCCTACTAGAGAAAATTTTGAATAACATCTCACTGTTATGAATATGAATTGCTTGAACTATCATTTGAACGAACCTATATATCATCATTCATTAAGCCAAAAAAACAAACTTATATACTTTTTAAGAAATTGAAACAATTTCTTGGGCCCGAGGCCTGTCAGACCCGATCTGGCCTGGCCTGTATTGTTTCGCGGGTATAAACGGGCCAGGCTTGTTAAATTTAATGGGTAGTAAGGACTACAAGCCCGTCCGACCCGGCCTGTGCTATAATCGGGCTTGGGCTGGCCTGCCCGGCCGGATATACACCCCTAGACTCTCACTCTCCTACATTATTTCCTAATAAAGCTCAAGCTTACTGCTGGTGTAAGCACTCTGAATCGCTAAAAGGGTTCACCGGGAAAATGTGATAGGTCAATTTTTTGTTTTCTAATCCGGTCTGCTAAACTTCGAGGATCAGGTTTGAGCTTTGCTAAACTTTTTTATGTCTTGGGCTTTAGTTGTTGTTTACTTCTTGTAAACTTCTTCTTTTTTCATCTAATTTATCTTGGGAAAATTAGGGGGAGACCCAAAAATAATAATATTATCATTGTCAAGCCCACAATTAGTTTTAGGTACCGTGATACCCATAATTATTTTTGTGACACCCATAATTATATGAAATTATCAAAAATGTCAGCATGACGGATTATGCATCTGCATGACGGGTTATGCATCAGGGGTATAATTGGAAATGCAACTTGGACATAACATATCTAAAAATCCGCGCCTTGGAATTTTACAAATTTTATATCGTTGGAAATCTTTTTAAGAGAGCTACGCAACGAGTACAAACAAGAATATCAAATTTTTGTTTTTCACGAAAAAATCGGAGGTGATCATCATTTTAGGCAAAATTTTCGAAAACTTGATACATAACCATTATGCAGCCACCAAAAACGATGCATAACACATTCTGCAGACGCATAACGAATTATGCAACCATTTTTTCCACTGCATAACAAATTATGCATTTTGATAACAAAGTTATGCATCTATAACAAGTAATGTAACCATTGTATTAGTGCGTACATAAAAAAATTGATGCATAATCTATTTTCTCGATGCATAAAAGATTGTGCAACAATTTTCTCGATGCATAATGCATTATGAAGCCATATTTTCGGATGCAGAACAGGTTATGCATCCATTTTCTCAACTGCATAACATGTTATGCAGATATTATTGTAGGTGCATGACAAGTTATGTAGTCTTTGTTTTTGTTGGTTTCAATAGTGACAAAAAACGTTGTTACATAACGTGTTATGCAATCGTTTTCTGGACTGCATAACAAATTATGCAACAAATTTTATAGATGCATAATAGGTTATGCATCCATTTTCACAACTGCATACCATGTTACGCAGACATTTTGTCAAAACACAGATCTACAATCTCTTTGACAATTGTGTAGTGACCTCTAGCGAAGTTGTTTGCGGATCTTCCTTCCCACTAATGAGTTGTTCAGATGGAAAAATTGACGATAAGTTCCAAGATGACGAACTTCATCAATAACACAGTGTTTATGGGTGAAAATCGTTTCTGTCGATTTCAGTAAATTCGGTAGGTGAGTGAGAAACTGATTCAAACCCTAAACAAATGTGTTGCATGTGAGCACTTTATAGATTCGAGAGATCAATCTGTACAAGTCCGGCCTAAACCAAGAAATGGCCGTTCCAGACTTGCTTCGGTCACAAAGTGGAGGAGAAGGGTTGATTTGGGGAGGGAAGCAGAGAAAGGTGTTGAGACCAGAATAATTCTGGGAGAGTAGTATCTCGACTTGTATCAGAAAGTAGAAGCTTGGGAAGCTTGCAAGAGATGAAAGCTTTTGGGAGAGCTTGCAAAGTTGCCTTTCTGAGAGTGTAGTATTTTTCTCCCGACCGAGACTTGTTGTCTGGTGGAAATAGGTAAGACCTATTTATACAAGTCGAGATTGAAACGTACCCTGGCCTCATGAAGGAAGAGAGTAAAGGGTGAAATAATGGGAGGAGGTGGTAACCGCATGGTGTTAATGGGTGAAAACGTTTTCACCATTATTTCCTCATTTATTTGACCGCTTTATTCCTTTTCACGCTTTCTTAATGTGAGCGTAGTGTACGCTGCAAGTCAGTGACCGCCAAAACCAAAACCCCTGGAAAGCATCCCCCAGTTTGTGTTGATATCTCGAGTATTGTTTGCACTTTGAGTGTAAGTGGCGCTGCTAGTGGCGCGTGTGGCATGTGCCATTGGCATGTGCGGAATGCCCTTGTTGCGGGTTGTACTTCGAGCGCAAGTGGCAATGCCAGAGCTGCTAGTGGCGTCCGTGGCATGTGCCAATGGCATGTGCGGAATGCCTTGGTGGTAGGTTGTACGTTGAGTGTAAGTGGCAATGCCGAGCCGCTAGTGGAGCGTGTGGCATGTGCCAATGGCATGTGCGGAATGCCTTGGTGGTAGGTTGCACGGTTTGCAAGTTAGGCTACCAGCGTGTGTGTTTGAGGCATGTGCGGAATGCCTTGGTGGTAGGTTGCAAGGTTTGCAAGTTAGGCTACCAGCGTGTGTGTTTGGCATGTGCCAATGGCATGCGTGTCCGTTAGGGGTTAGGCCTTTGTAGGAAAAGCTACCAAAATGAGCATGTTGGCATGTGCCAATGGCATGCGTGGCCGTTAGGGCCGTGGCCTTGGTAGGAAAAGCTACCAATGAGCATGTTGGCATGTGCCAATGGCATGCGTGGCTGTTAGGGCCGTGGCCTTGGTAAGAAAAGCTACCAATGAGCATGTTGGCATGTGCCAATGGCATGCGTGGGCTCGTTAGGGCCATGGCCTTGGTAGGAAAAGCTACGAGCAAGCATGTTGGCATGTGCCAATGGCATGCGTGGCCGTTAGGGCCGTGGCCTTGGTAGGAAAAGATACCAATGAGCATGTTGGCATGTGCCAATGGCATGCGTGGCCGTTAGGCCGTGGCCTTGGTAGGAAAAGCTACCAAATGAGCATGTTGGCATGTGTCAATGGCATGCGTGGCCGTTAGGCCGTGGCCTTGGTAGGAAAAGCTACCAATGAGCATGTTGGCATGTTCCAATGGCATGCGTGGCCGTTAGGGCCGTGGCCTTGGTAGGAAAAGCTACCAGCGAGCATGTTGGCATGTGCCAATGGCATGCGTGGCAGTGGGGCCGTGGCCATGGTAGGAAAAGCTACCAGGGAGCATGTTGGCATGTGCCAATGGCATGCGTGGACGTTAGGGCCGTGGCCTTGGTAGGAAAAGCTACCAGCGAGCATGTTGGCATGTGCCAATGGCATGCGTGGCCGACTTGGCCTAGGTTGCATGGTTTGTAAGCCTAGGGCACTATATTTGGCATGCGCCAATGGCATAGCGGCTTGGAAATATGGCTTGTGGTACGTGTTGGCATGTGCCAATGGCACGTACGGCCATGTTGACCTAGTTGCACGTTTTGCAAGCCTAGGGCGCTATATTTGGTATGTGCCAATGGCATAGCAGCTTAGTTTGGCATGGTTGCCAATGAGTGCGGTATGTAGTTTGGTTTTGGCGTCGCTGCCATGGTGCGCGGTGTGCGGCTTGGTTTGGCATTGTTGCCATGGTGCGCAGTGTGCGGCTTGGTTCGGCATTGTTGCCATGGTGCGCAGTGTGCGGCTTGGTTTGGCATTGTTGCCATGGTGCGCAGTGTGCGGCTTGGTTTGGCATTGTTGCCATGGTGCGCAGTATGCGGCTTGGTTTGGCATTGTTGCCATGGTGCGCGGTGTGCGACTTGGTTTTGGAATTAGGGTTACGTGTCGAAACCCTAATCTGGGTTTTGAAAAAAATACCCCTATTAATTATTTACACCTGAGTTAAATGCTCTTAGTTAATGTGTCATGGGTAACACTAGGTCATGGGGTTTTACGATTTTACCCCTTGTTTAAAAACCACCATCAACATTAAGTCCCCTGCTTAGCTCGGAACAGGGGCTTTGTTGCGAGGTAAGCATAAGATGGTGACAAATTATCAACAGCAAACCGTAAAGAGAATTGAGGAGGCTCGTCTGACCTTTTATACATAGGATTTGGAATCCTTGCCTCTGGTAGTTTTGCACAAATCGGGAGGCTGGTACAATTAGTGGGGCCGGTGCAGCTTGGGCGACGTTGGGAAGTTGGCGTGAGTTGGGAAATTGAGTGTGCTAGCTGGTGGGACCGGAGCAAGGTGTGGAAGCTGTGCGTGCTTGCAGGCATGACTTGGGAAACTGAGCGTGCTGGCTGGTGGGACCGGCGCAAGGTGTGCGTGCTTGCAGGCGTGACTTGGGAAACTGAGCGTGCTGGCTGGTGGGACCGGCGCAAGGTGTGCGCGCTTGCAGGCGTGGCTTGGGCGGTCATTTGGAAGTCGGCGCAATTGGTTGGGCCACAGCAACTTGGGCGACGTTGGGAAGTTGGCGTGAGTTGGGAAACGGTTGTGCTAGCTTTGGTGGGACCGGCGCAAGGTGTGGAAGGCTGTGCGTGCTTGCCACGGGCGTGACCGATGTAAACAAGGAGGGAGTTTCTTCAGATAGAAAAGTTTCCTTATCTTGCTTTCCTTCACGTGCGGCTTCAATTAGGGCATTATTCACGCTAAAATCTGGAAGCGTTATGTCCCTCATTGCTTCCTTTCCCTTTTTAAGATTCCGTATTTATACCCAAAAATAATTGCATCGTCTCCTCGTTTGAGAAAAGGTTTTTCTTGTTGGATTTCTCTCTTTGTCATGTCACGCAGATTCGAATCATCTTCTAACCAGTCAGGGTCTCCGGATGAAGGCGCGAGGTCTGACTCTTGCATGAGCATCCCAACAAATGTTATTCGGGTTAAGAAAATCATACCGGTATGTTTTCTTCTTCTTTGAAGGATCGACGTGCACTTTAACGCTTGTTGTATAAATGGAAAATTTTCCTTTTGTGCAGAGATATCCTGTCGGAGCATGCGTCACATGTTATCGACGAGGATGACCTAGTTGTTCTCCTTCCTTCAAGTCCGGCCTTGTTGACTGCTGCAGACTTGGAGGACGCTGATTTAGGGCTCTCTTGTCATGAATACCCTTCCGCAGGTTTGTCGTTTGGGACTCGTATGAGGTGTCTCTCCTCCAATTATCGGAATGTTAGGTGAAGATGCGGGATGACCTTGCCGCTAAATTGGGAGATTACGCTCGAAAAGACTCCACTGCGAAGTCGAAGGATTCTGTCCGGAAAGAGGATGAAAGGTGCTTTTATAGATGGTGGATGTCTCAATGGTTTCCGGACGAGCTGCAACATGAACAGAAAGCGAACGATCTTCATGTTGCAAAGCATTTTTGGCTCTCTCGGTTGTCTAGAGACATTTTTGATGACGGCCCGCAAGAAGGAAATAAGACCGAGTTGCTTGGCGATTCTTTGCGTGAAGTTAGCAAAAGGTGAAGTTCTTCCCATTGGCAAGCTATTCCTTGGTTCCCTGTATGTGCATCTGGATCACCTGGTTGCGAACATGCGAGTTTCGAATGGTTTCATGAAAGTGGATTCATATGTGCACGTTGCCTTTCTGCAAGTCTGGTTATGGGAGCACTTCGAGAAGTATGCTCCGAAACCGATGCCTTCGATTCCCGCAAGTTGGGGGGTTCCGAATTCTTCGATGGGTGAACAAAGCGTCCAAAGGTTGGCATGAGCTTGGTTAGTCTTCTTGACAAGTCATATGAAATCGCTTTTGCCCGTGGGAGCTTGGTCCATAGGTCGGTGACTCAAATTGACACCTTTGCTTCGCTCCGATCATGTCTTTGTCTTCTGATGGCGATTTGAGCGTTGGTGAAAACTTGTTTATTCAAAGCTGCATGTCCAGTTATATGCCGTCTTTCTTCATGGGGTCTTTCCAGATAGCTGCTTACAATATTGACCGTGCTGCTCATCACATGGGTTTCGATCAAGGGGTGCCTCTTGCTTACCAGCTGGTGATCCCTAAGGATTCATTGCGTGCCGCCATTAATGCTAGCGCCCTTGAGCCGGGTATCCGCCTTCCCTTCTTTCAAATGGGAAGAGTAACTTCGATGACCTTCGGCTATAATGAGTTCTGGTGCGACGAGTTTATTATGATCCATGATTTTGTGAATAACGTGGTGGAGAACGTTCGTTGTAAACCTTCCCCAGCAGTTTTGAAGAAGTATCCAATGTTGAGAGATCTCAAGCGAAAGTTGCCTAACAACTCGGAAAGTCCCCAGGCCAAGGAACGGAGAACGAAGAATCGTGCTAGAGGGTTCCGTACGGTTTCAAAAAAAAAACCCTCCCTCAGCTCTCGTGTCTTTCAGTTTTTCCAATAACCAGGTATGTGTCGCCTCTTCGTTGGTTTGTCTCAAAGCACGTGAATTTCTGAAAAACATGTGTCTTGTTTCCTCCGGTGGCTTCTGTAGTGTTAATGCTTTCGCTGCCCTTGCACGTTGCCAGGAGACGGTAATTTCTTCAAAGAATTCCAGCAAGATCGAGCCTTCTCATAGCGGTGACGAGTCGGGAGAAAGAACAAAGTTCGACAAGTGAGAGTGATTCCTCTGGCAAAGACTGGTTTTTTCGGGAAGTGGTTCGGTGAGTTTCGCGCTTCTTTTATTTCTTCTTCTGTTCCTTCTTTTGAAAAATGTCTAACTCAAGTTAGCAGGAGGAATCCGGTTCGGAGGATGATTCTGGGGTAGAGCCACACGAAAAATTGCCTCTGGTGACCACCGCTGGTGACTTGGAGATGGGCGTTAGCCAATTACCGGGCACAGATGTGGTTCAAACGTTGGATGATTCTCTGATGGTTGCTGCCGTAGACATGGAAGAAGACCCTCTGCGAGTCGTGAGGCCAGGTGCAGGCGCCATTTTTGATCCCCCGTACTTGGTTCCTTATCCAGGTCATGTGCTGGTTGGCGGCTTCAGCGTGCCGGCTAAGCATGAGGCGTTGTACACCAGAATCTGGGAGAAGTACGGACATATGGCCACAACCAAGAAAGTCACTAGTCGATTTGCGCTGGTTAAGCGTGTGTAAGAGTCTTTATCTTCCATCGAGGATATGCGTGAGGTGACTAGTCACACCGTTTCTGAAGACTTTATTGCCGACTGGGAGCACCATCGCGACGTGTGCGTAGAAAAGGAGTTCAACACTTCGTGGTTTGTCGAAGGCCTTGCTGAGATCCAAAAGTCGAAAGATGTAGCAATCGAAAACCTTTCCGCCGAGGGGATTGCACGACAGGAGGTGGAACTCGAAAAACTTTCCAAGATATTGACTATGAAGAGAGCGGCTCTTGAAGATGCAAAGTTGACTTTCTCCAAGAAGAGCATACTTCTGTTGGATGATTTTCCTTGAATGTTTCTCTGTTAAACTTTCATTTAGGTTCTTCTTCTCTTTTTTTTTTGAAAGACATATTGGATGTCTGGTTCAAATTTTGACCGGTTTTGGTAGACAGCTGGTAGCTTTTTAGGGTATTGGTGAATGGTTTTGATAATATGACTCTGATTATGTTTTGGGAAAGGAATATTGCTCTTATGAAAGTGTGTGCTAGCAATAGGCACAAGACTCAGTAGTATGACGGTTTTACTAAGAACCTAAAAATAGATCGTATATCTTGCCCAGTCTGAATTTACTCACTTCATAAGTTTTGCGAACACGCCCCTCTCCATGTAAAAGGCGGTTTTGCTGGTAACATCGCCAGCAAGTCCCCAATCGCTGGTAGCATCTTCGGCGAGTCCCCAGGATTGAGTGGTAGCATCTTCGGCAAGTCCCCAGTTTTCTTGTGTGGTTTTCACAACTAGTAACTGGGTCGTCTGGTAGTTGAGTCGGATCGAGTCGCCTTCCCCTACCATCTTGACATCTGGGTCGAAGAACGAGATCGACAGTCTGACATTGTATCCGATAGATCAATCCTCCCGCTGTGGTCGCCAATTGTTTATGGGTGAAAATCGTTTCTGTCGATTTCGATAAATTCGGTAGGTGAGTGAGAAACCGATTCAAACCCTAAACAAATGTGCTGCACGTGAGCACTTTATAGATTCGAGAGATCAATCTGTACAAGTCCCAAGCATAAACCAAGAAATGGCCGTTCCAGGACTTGCTTCGGTCACAAAGTGGAGGAGAAGGGTTGATTTGGGGAGGGAAGCAAAGAAAGGTGTTGAGATCGAGAATAGTGGGGAGAGTAGTATCTCGACTTGTATCGAAAAAGTAGAAGCTTGGGAAGCTTGCAAGAGATGAAAGATTTTGGGAGAGCTTGCAAAGTTGCCTTTCTGAGAGTGTAGTATTTTTCTCTGACCGAGACTTGTTGTCCGGTGGAAATAGGTAAGACCTATTTATACAAGTCGAGATTGAAACGTACCCTGGCCTCATGAAGGAAGAGAGTAAAGGGTGAAATAATGGGAGGAGGTGGTAACCGCATGGTGTTAATGGGTGAAAAACGTTTTCACCATTATTTCCTAATTTATTTGACCGCTTTAATCCTTTTCACGCTTTCTTAATGTGAGCGTAGTGTACGCTGCAAGCTGTGACCGCCAAACCAAAACCCTGGAAAGCATCCCCCAGTTTGTGTTGATATCTCGAGTGTTGTTTGCACCTTGAGTGCAAGTGGCGCTGCTAGTGGTGCGTGTGGCATGTGCCATTGGCATGTGCGGAATGCCCTTGTTGCGCGTTGTACTTCGAGCAAAAGTGGCAATGCCAGAGCTGCTAGTGGCGTGCGTGGCATGTGCGGAATGCCTTGGTGGTAGGTTGTACGTTGAGTGTAAGTGGCAATGCCGTGAGCTGCTAGTGGCGCGTGTGGCATGTGCCAATGGCATGTGCGAATGCCTTGGTGGTAGGTTGCACGGTTTGCAAGTTAGGCTACCAAATAAGGTGTGTTTGAGGCATGTGCGGAATGCCTTGGTGGTAGGTTGCACGGTTTGCAAGTTAGGCTACCAGCGTGTGTGTTTGGCATGTGCCAATGGCATGCGTGGCCGTTAGGGCCGTGGCCTTGGTAGGAAAAGCTACCAGCGAGCATGTTGGCATGTGACAATGGCATGCGTGGCCGTTAGGGCCATGGCCTTGGTAGGAAAAGCTACCAATGAGCATGTTGGCATGTGCCAATGGCATGCGTGGCCGTTAGGGCCGTGGCCTTGGTAGGAAAAGCTACCAATGAGCACGTTGGCATGTGCCAATGGCATGCGTGGCCGTTAGGGCCGTGGCCTTGGTAGGAAAAGATACCAGCCGAGCATGTTGGCATGTGCCAATGGCATGCGTGGCCGTTAGGGCCGTGGCCTTGGTAGGAAAAGCTACCAGCGAGCATGTTGGTATGTGTCAATGGCATGCGTGGCCGTTAGGGCCGTGTCCTTGGTAGGAGAAGCTACCAAAAGCATGTTGGCATGTGCCAATGGCATGCGTGGCCGTTAGGGCCGTGGCCTTGGTAGGAAAAGCTACCCGGCGAGCATGTTGGCATGTGCCAATGGCATGCGTGGCCGTTGGGGCCGTGGCCTTGGTAGGAAAAGCTACCGGCGAGCATGTTGGCATGTGCCAATGGCATGCGTGGCCAGTTGGGGCCGTGGCCTTGGTAGGAAAAGCTACCAGCGAGCATGTTGGCATGTGTCAATGGCATGCGTGGCCGTTGGGGCCGTGGCCTTGGTAGGAAAAGCTACCAGCAAGCATGTTGGCATGTGCCAACGGCATGCGTGGCCGACTTGGCCTAGGTTGCATGGTTTGTAAGCCTAAGGCGCTATATTTGGCATGTGCCAATGGCATAGCGGCTTGGAAATATGGCTTGTGGTACGTGTTGGCATGTGCCAATGGCACGTACGGCCATGTTGACCTAGTTGCACGTTTTGCAAGCCTGGGGCGCTATATTTGGCATGTGCCAATGGCATAGCGGCTTAGTTTGGCATGGTTGCCAATGAGTGCGGTATGTAGTTTGGTTTTGGCGTCGCTGCCATGGTGCGCGGTGTGCGGCTTGGTTCGGCATTGTTGCCATGGTGCGCAGTGTGCGGCTTGGTTCGGCATTGTTGCCATGGTGCGCAGTGTGCGGCTTGGTTTGGCATTGTTGCCATGGTGCGCAGTGTGCGGCTTGGTTTGGCATTGTTGCCATGGTGCGCAGTGTGCGGCTTGGTTTGGCATTGTTGCCATGGTGCGCAGTGTGCGGCTTGGTTTGGCATTGTTGCCATGGTGCGCGGCAGCGGCTTGGTTTGGCATTGTTGCCATGGTGCGCGCATGTGCGTCTTGGTTTTGGAATTAGGGTTCTGTGTCGAAAACCTAATCTGGTATTTTGAAAAAATACCCCTATTAATTATTTACACCTGAGTTAAATGCTCTTAGTTAATGTGTTGCGGGTAACACTAGGTCATGGGGTTTTACGATTTTACCCCTTGTTTAAAAACCACCATCAACAACAGGTCATAACCATCACGACATCCACTGACCTGTATGTTCTTCTCAACCATTATTGCACCATTATCTCAATGATTCAGATCTTGCAACTTCAGTTGTAACTCTGCAACCCCACTGCAGCTTCAACTCTACCTAAACTGCAAATACCAAAGAACACCAATTACTACTTCTTTCTCACCTCATCGGACTTCATCCATCAACCCAACAACATCACCGAGTTTGAGATCGAGCCATTTGCAGCCGCAGACAATCACCGGTACCTCCTTTAGCTCCCGCTACCACTAATTCAAACATCTTCCCTCTTTACACAAAGACCAACACAAGCTAACATTCACCAAAACCTGCAATTTTAGTTCAAGAAAAACCCATTCCTTCACTGTCACCATTTCAACCTCCACCATACTCTCAATAACACACCAGAATCAATCTTCATATCACTAAATGCATCTGTAAATTACTAGCACAACTTGAACTGCAACAAAGCCTCAACTTCAGTTCTTCATCTGCTTCTTAATCTAACCCTTATCATTCCCATGAACATCAGCAAAAACCCTAATCTTCCCTGATTCTTTATGGCAGAAAACCCAATTTCTTCTTCATCCGTTTCCAATCAGCCACCACTACATACCCAATCTAAAATCGTTTGATTTATCCACCAGAACTGTCTTTTAGAAATCATTTACAATGGAATTACACTCCAATCGAAAATTGGGATCTAAAGCCTAATCAAAAGTTCCGATCAACCCATGAAAATCAGCACCATAACTTCGATGAAAACTCAAATTCAATTCAATAGCAGCATCATTAGGTCTCCAATTCAACATATTCGATTTATAATTTCTTCTTCGATTCTTCCATCAATTCATCACAAAATCAGAACCAACTTGAGTGATTAAAACGAGATCTATAAATGGAGATAGGTAAACATACCATCACTGATTGGAGCAGGAGCAGGTGTAATAAATTATGGGTATCATCAGACGGATCATCGATTAAACAAAATGAATCAAACATAAAATGAAGGAGATAAGAGAATTAAAGTGGTTCGGCACTAACGCCTACGTCCACTGAGAAACCCCGTAGGGTGAATTATATTGATCTCCAGACTTATTGTGCTGGGATAATTTCACAGTTACAATATATGATCCCTATTTATATGACTAATGGAAGAATTAGTAAACCCTAATTATAATGACAGAATAATCACATTGATTAGCTAGATTACACGAATCTTGTTGTTGACTTGATCTTTGCATTATCTTCCGCGCATGCATTCACTAACTTGATTCACGACTGCTCGGTCACCTTGGTGGATGGCATACTTGCCATATATTCCAACACCTCCCCTTCAAGTTGGACACGGAAAATATTGTAGGGCACAACTTGAACAATCTCTTGATGAAAAACTTGTAACATACATCTTGTTTTTGAACTTCGAGCACGACACATATTAAACTTGAACTTCAATCAAAGGCACTTGAGACAAAGTATAACACAGTCATGGAGGATATTGACCATCATAACTGCAGAAATTGTTGTTGACTTGACACGGCTGGGCTCAAAAGATCTTTGATGAGCGAAACTGGCGTTCATAGGCTTGGTTTGATAATGGGATAACAAATTTGATTAACCCGTGATTAAATGGAAATATGGAAGTAATTCCGGAAGGTCTGAGTTTTTCGGAAAATGGAATGATCTTTCCGAAATTTGAGGTCATATTGAGACACATGATTAAAAATGATATGGCAAATATTTCCAATAAAATGAAATGAATTGTTAACCAAAATGGCAAGATATTTGGAATTGCAAAGTATGTAAATGTTTAATATCCTTGATTACAAGGATTAATATGAAACATCTTCGATGATCAGATGATCTATAAAGATGGAATGAATGGAAAAGTCGATTTAGGTGAGTGAATTCGACCTTTCAGATGGCATAGACGATCAATGTCAATGCAAATTCCAAACACATATATTTGGTCAAAGTAATGATCACCAAACAAGGGAACATTGAATTGGTGGGGAAATACCAATTATAGCAGTATTAAAAGGGATTAACTGCAGATGCCAAATTAAAAGAGATTAACTGCAGTATTAGTTTTGAGTTTTGACTTTTGAGGGATGAAAATCCAAGTTAAGATATATTAGAATCGGAGAGTCACAAGATTATGGCAAGATTTCTATAACAGGGAAAGCCATCGTATTTAGCTAGCGTCTCGAAACTTCGGAAGAAAGATAGCAACACGATTTAGATCGTTGACTTATCACTACTGAACAAAAACTTGAACAGTTGTGCGTTGCGAATGACTCGTCAATAATTACCAAAAACGATCACTCGCTCATAGGAGCATGAGTAATTTGACCTTGTATAAAGATCAAAAGTAGAAATTTGAAAAATGAAAAAGAAACTGACACGATTTATTTATTTTTAGTCAGAATCGTACATTTTTGAATACCATTTTGGTAGGTATTGATTAAAAAGGAAAATCTTGCGTTGAACAGTGGCAAGAAATCTTGCGAGATGGAGATTACCCGTAATCCGTATTAATAGGATAGGAAATTTTGAATCATTTTAAAAATGAAAATTCAATGAAGATCGCAAATATTACGATTGAGATTGGTGAGATAAAATTAAAGTTACCAAGTACAGCATTTCCAAACTTAGGAAAAAATAACGGAAAAAACTCGATATGATGACATATGTTGACACTCTTGAGTCTCTGAGTATCGAGGTAGAAATTTTAGATAAAGTTTAAGAAGCTTAACGATGTATACACTAAATGTGTAAGATTCAGAGAATATTATATATACTCTGAAGTATATTTTGAACGGAAATGGAATCAATTTCCGGAATGGAAAGGTATTCGAAAGAAATATATTATTTTCGAGATTTCATTGATTTATCAATGAGATAATAATTAACTAGGAGATACTCACAATAGGAATGTCCTACTTTATTGAAGATTTTCGGCATGATATTGGCCACAAATCTTACTATAATAAAGAAAAGACCCCCTTTTGGGTGGTTTTGGTGTAGCACGGCGGAATGTCTAAACTGACCCTCAAATAATTATGGCATGCAAAGGTACGAGCTGTATTAACAGCGAAGGTTACATTTGTAAAATAGGCAACGACAGGATCCGGGGTCGAACCTCACTGAATCCAATTTCGCACATTACTTTTTTCTTTCCTCTCTTTCGAACTTCTCTTCTTCTTTCACTGTTTTTCTCCGTATAGAATGTAATGGAAACCCAAACCTAAATTCTGGAAGAGGCGATTGTGAGAAAAATGGTGATTCGTGACCAAAGAATCTCCAACAATTTTTTCTTATAACCCTCTTTATTCTTTGCGACTTGAAAAAACCCTATACGGCGACTTCAATTTTTTTTTAAATTTTGAGTTTTTTCGAAGAACAAGATGAAGTGAGACACATGAATATTGATTCAAAACTCAATACTGCTTCTGATTTGTTAAGGTATGATTTTGATTATGAATCCCCCAATTTATTTTTTTAATTGTAAGTGAAATTAGGGCTTAGGGTTTAATATGATTTTTCTAATTTGATAGACCAATCTGTAACGGCATCAATTTCTGCAGACTAATTTGATTAGTCTGTTTTTTAATACCTCCGGGTGCGTATGTTAGTTGCTATAGACACTCAAATACTTGGCCTTTCTTGGTCATGCCTTCACAGTAGATAGAAGACCTTGAAATTTCTAAACAAGAAGCTATTTCATTTCTTATTCCCTTCGTATATTTACTGCACCAACACGAATTATGCAACTGTTTTTGTCTGCCTTATTAGTTGTGATTTTTTTGGAAAATGTACATAATTGTGGATATGAGCTTCTATAAGCATATCAGGCATAAGTAAATCGACTATGAAAATGCAAATTTAGTATTAGAATTGAGTTGACATCTATTCATTAATGTGTTTTATCATAAATGTTGATGATGCATTTCATGTATACCCAGTAGTAATTATTGCATTTTATGCAGGTTACTCTAAAACTCCAGTCACTTTTCAAATGATCTCTAACAATTGTTAGGGAGGACGATTCAGATTTAGCGACTCGCACTACCAGCTTCGGCAAAGAACATGAGTTTGGAGACATAACTTGATATCCTTATTAACGTAGGGCACTTTATCGACTTGATGACTTCACAGGTTTCCATTCTACATTGACACCAGCTTTGACAGTCATAAGAGTTTCAGGTATATATTGGGACTTGATTTTACAGGGATTTTATTTGAACTTTTTTTTTTCTGCTGATATAATCTTATATGACAAAGTTGTCTACATATATGGACAACTCCCTTCATAAATTTCCAGCTTGAAGTTGCCTATTTGTGTTAGCTGAATTAGTTTTTTTGTTGTTTTCTCGCAAAATATGGATGAGACTCATGAAATTAAAAAGAACTAAAAATGCAGCAAAGTTGAAAAAAACTACAATTGCATCAAAAATTGAAAAAAAAAATATACAGAAATGCAAGGCAAAATCTAAGTCACCATTCTAATATCGATATCCTAGATGATTAAATCGGTTATACTAAGGATTTCATATTATTATTAGTAGTGGTGCTTCTGGTTACATATACGCAATCTGTAACTGAAATATTCTTAGTCTTGGTGTTAAGTTTCAATTCTTACGATTATGAATGAGCTGTTGAAAATACCAATTTGAATTCATTTCCCAGTCATTCATGGTTGTGCTGATTAATTGAAGATTAATTTAACTTCCTAACCTTGCATCCTCCGGTATTAAAACAGTAAGATAAATGGAAGGCGAAGTTCGTCGCAGTCCTAGAATCAGTGAGCTAGCTCGACTACGTGCGGAACATGAGAATGAACAGCAACGGCAAAGAGAGGTTCGATTGCTCAACAATCGTACCTTAGTAAGTGCAAAACGGGATTCAATTCCCAAGGAGGAAAAAGATGCGCTACTTGAACAACAGATGAATGCTTATCGTTTGCGGGCACTTAAACGTGGGCAGGGAAATAAAGATGGAGATAAAGCAGAAACAAGTAGTGGTGAGGCGACTGTATATTTTCATACTTATGTTGCAGATGTTTTTATGTATTCAAATTACAGAGAACAGTTATGCTTTTATATATTCGACTTAACGAAAATATTTATGCTTTTATGCAGCACATGAACTAATTCCTGCCGCAAATCAGTTTATCCCTCGCCGAAGCCCTAGGTTCCTTGACCAAAATCAGCAACAGGGAGCGGTTGGTGCTGACAATGAAGCAAACAAGAAACTTGAAATGGTCACGGCAAAAGAGAAACTCAATTACAGGAGCGTCAGATCAGGTACATCACAAGAAGAAATTCACTAACTGAAGTCGAAAAGGAAAAAATTCGTGAATACAAACGTATTGCTTATTTGAAACGAGGAAGTGCAACTGCAAGTGAAGGCAGTAGTGACCAGGTTGCAATAATGAATAGTGGTAAGGAACACATTTATATAATTTTGCTGAAACTTGAAAATTTGTTTAACCAAATATAACTTGGATGTTGTTTTTCCTTATACCATCTTGCACCAACTATCACAGACACAGGTTGAGAAAGATAATATCTAGGTCACTGAGTATATGTTTAGTTTGTTTTTCTTCTATTGTTTTAGTTATGGTTTCATCTTACACTTTAGTGTCTATTGTATATGAATTTTGCATTCACTGGAGTGCAAGTCGCATCTATTCTAATTTTGATTACAATAGATAGAATTGTGAAGTAATTTGTATTTTGAAGGCGGATTTTCCGCCTTAGTATTTTAGTTCGTTGCTCTCTCTATTTTGTAACGGAATGACAAGTCGGCAGGTGCATCGCACATGCGTCTTTACTAGTGTTGATAGAGAAAACAGGTCTTTGATAAAAATTTAACTCAAAAAAAAGACTTGTGGATGAGTCAGAATATCGATCACTATTGATGCGAGAATTATGATCGTCTGTTGTGTTGATTAACCACATGAATAAAAACGACCAGAAAATGATCAATTACGAGCGTAGTAACAGTGAGTCTTGGTTGACAAAGATGAGTTTGATTAACTCATTTGACAACTTACTGAAAATGAATATTTAATTAGATTAAGGATATGATATCCAGTCACAATAGAGACTAGTGAGATTACCCATCTAATAGCGATATGAATCTAAGAACGGAACATGAAAATTTTCCATGGATCTTGCCATGAACAATAGCTAGAAAATAATTTGATAAAATGCCAAATGAACGAGGCACAAAGGATTACCAAAAGAAAATAAATAAATTAGGAAGAGTTATTAAACTCTGATGGAGAATAAACAAATTATTCATTAGGAAAACAGACTATTATTGATGATTAACCTGAACAAAATCGATGAAAATGAGAACCCTTAAAAAATTGAAAGCGGAAGCAATTGAGCGGATCTCCCCGCTCTGATACCATAATAAATTATGGGTATCATCAGACGGATCATCGATTAAACAAAATGAATCAAACATAAAATGAAGGAGATAAGAGAATTAAAGTGGTTCGGCACTAACGCTTACGTCCACTGAGAAACCCCGTAGGGTGAATTAGATTGATCTCCAGACTTATTGTGCTGGGATAATTTCACAGTTACAATATATGATCCCTATTTATAGGACTAATGGAAGAATTAGTAAACCCTAATTATAATGACAGAATAATCACATTGATTAGCTAGATTACACGAATCTTGTTGTTGACTTGATCTTTGCATTATCTTCCGCGCATGCATTCACTAACTTGATTCACGACTGCTCGGTCACTTTGGTGGATGGTATACTTGCCATATATTCCAACAAGGTGCTTGAGTTGGGAGGAAAAAGAAAACGAATTGGAGAAGTAATTTTTGTTTAGAAAAGAGCAAAACACAATTTCATGAATTATGGGTTTGGGAATAAATTTTCTCGGATGCGCGCCTAAATTTTTTTGTCGGTGGGTTTCACCGTAGGAAAGTGTGTAAGAATGGGTCGAAAAGTGTGTAAGAATGGGTCTCCCTGTAGTTTCCACATTTATCTTCGCTGAGGAAAAAAGAGGGTGCAAAAGCCCTCATACGACTTTGTGATCGTCTTGTAAAGGACTATACACATTACACAATACACATTGCTCAATATAAATTTGGCAATTAGTTACGGACTAACAGGAAAGCATCTATGTCTTCGCATGCATTCTATGTCATTTTCTTCCCTTGTAATCTTGGTGGGGTCTAAAAGTCCTGCACGCGGTTTAAAAACTGTTGATCCTAACTGCTAGGCTTCATCTCTAATACAATTCTTCTCTAATACTTATTTACTTGGAAAATTAACATAAAAAAACAAAGCAGTGTCCATACAAGTTGATTATGTCATTTTCCTCATTAATAATTTAATTAAGTCATGCGGTTCACACACACGGATATTTGAATATGAGATTCTGAAAATCATAATATTCATCAATATATAAGCCCTTGCTGCAGCTACATGTACAAAACCAAAATAAAATTAAATTGGTCCAAACTTAAATGAAAGCTGTTTACCAAACAAGGATTTAAAAAAGGGTGCATTTCAACATTTATAGATTTTATTAAAAAATTCGAAAAGCAACATTGACATTTGGACATTTTACAACGTTTTTGTACCTTTTGTACCCTCACAATAAACTTTTCACAATACTTTTTAACGAGTCTTCTTAGAGTCCACAGCTGCACAGCTGCACAAAACTTCATTAATATGTAAAACATATTTATTATATGTATATAAAAAAAAAGGAAATGTATAATAATTAATGAAGCACTATATTTGTGGTCGTGCTACGCACTGAGATATTTTTTATATTTTTAGTCATATTTTTAATTTGGTGTGTGCGATTTCATCCGCCTGCATGATGCATTTTTGATTTGGTGCATGGACCATTGTATTAAATAGGTGGAGGAAAGAAATGAAATTGATTCACTTTTTTCTTTTATTTAAAAGAAATATATATGTGAGATATGCAGTTGTTTGTTTCCCATTAATTTGAAAAAAAGAGTCCTAAAATATTCCAAATTGAGTTTGGACTTCAATAAAATTTTAAACACTGTAAATATATATATATATATATATTTTTGAAACCAAAACATTGTAAGTTGAGTTTTCCTTTTCCAATAAATGTACAGATTTTTTAAAGTAATATTTGGTAATTTATGACATAACAAAATTTTGAATACAAAATTTTTCCGTGGTTTGACGGAAATATTGTGCACCTTAGACGATGTTACTAAAGTACAGTTAAGTATTTGCCGTAAACACGGTGTAAAGAAAATTATTAAATGACAACTCTCACGAAAGTATTGTCCACCTTTCTTTTTGTTTACTAACGGCCAACTAAATACTTAATTTAAACAAAGTGTAGCCCAATTTTTAATATCCCGACCAATAAAGTTATGCCGAGTGTCCTCACCACAATTTATACATTAAAAAAACCTATTTCCGCTAATAGGAAATGAAAGTTTCATCACCTTGGAGCTTATTTTGTCAACCCTTTAAGGGGAAGATGTTATCCCATTTAACGAATTTTTTTGTGTCAAGGACTAACTAGCTAGATTTACAAGAACCTAAGTTACTAAGTTAGCATGCATGAAGTTTCGGTTAAATATCTTTTTTAGTAGCTAATAGTTTCTTGAGACGGTTAGTGTCAAGAAACTATTAAATATCTTTTTTGTGTTTAGTTACAACTTCAGTTTGTTGAAAGTAGTTAACTGCGTATGTAACTGTTGGCTAGTCCAATTTCTTTGGTTTTCGATACAACCTTTTCCTTCGAAAAAGTTTCTTGAGACGGGCTAGTGTCAAGGACTTGAGAACTCAAACTACAAATCACAAGTACTACCAGGGCCAATCCACTTACCAATTGGGCAATTCCTGGTTGGTTAATGTACAATGACAAATGCTACCCCGCACCGTTTTGCTGGAAGCTATCCCGTTTAAGCGACTTCTTTACCGTTAGATGATCAAATCAACGGTTGGATTCACATTCAGGAAAGGATCAACCATTTCCAAGAAAGGACCCACCATTTCCCTAAAGGGTTCAAGGCTGTTGGATCTGGGTTTTGGCGTGATCTAACGGTAAAAAAACCGCTTGAACGGGATAATTTCCCGCAAAATGATGCGGACAGCACTGCTCATGTATAATTGGAGATCATTTTGTTCCCTTGGAATTTACTCGGATTTTCCAAAGACTTCGTATACGCGGTGTATAAACTGCTGGAATTAAACCCCGGAGACTTCATTTTATCGTTACTAGGAATTAGCAACCAAAAAAAAAAAAAAAAAAAGAAATCAATAGGGGAAGAAAACAAAGAAGCAATGTTTTCTTGGAGGGTGATTATATCATTCTCTTAGATTAATTAGCAGTAATCAATCCTTGCATTGTTCATTTTTTCCTCTTTTCCAGAATGCCGCCTCTCTAATCTTCGTACAAGCACAGACACATTAATAAATACCTAATGATAAAAAACCAGAATACACGGCCAATTGCCTCGGCTAGACAATTCAAATACTAAAACCTTTGGAATAGATCCATATGATATCAGCTTCATCACGACCTAATGAACATTACGAACTCTTATTGACAAGATCTACCATTCATTCATAAGTCGGAGAGAGCATACGAACTGAAGAAAAAACCAATCCGGATAAAAATAAAATGACATAATTAGTTAATATAGGGAATAGACTGTAGAGATTGTATTAAAAGGGGAAGCAAAAATTACAACCGCAACAGCAGGGATACAAATTAACTTCTTCAAGCATCCAAAAAAAAATCTAAATGAACCCCAAAACTCATCGAATAAAAGGCTTGCTCGGATCTAGTCCCGAATAGAGGCACTGATGAAGTTACAGGTTTTTCCGAGATAGAGGAGACTGTAGGCGCTAATCACTGTTTTGTGTGTGTATTTTTAAACTCGACGGACCATTATTTGTAAACTGGACATGTAACGATCATATATAAACACAACTAGTTGGGTGTACTGCAGTATATAGTATATACATATACAACGAATTATGATTAAACAAGTACTGTTACGTATATACTTCAACTCAATACAAAATAGAAAACGTATGATTAAGTTAATATACACAATCATGGCATCCACTGCATGCAGTAACAGTAACCCATGAGATTATTACACATTTACAATCATCTCGTTTCACATGTAATTCTGGCTATATATATATTTATAGTATTACCATTGATTTTGTATATGCGAACTATCCCATTTATTAACGATTTTTCTTATCCTTTTTGTTGGTGCTACTCTCCTTAGGGTGACCAGCCGCCTTCTCATTGTCCTTCTTCTTTCCTTCATTGCCATCCTTTTCTTTCTCGTCCGATCCCTCAATCATCTTCCCCTTATCCTTCTTCTCCTTCTTTCCATCATTATTATCTTTACTCGACATTATTGGTGAATATATATCCAAAGAGTTAGTAAGTAACAGCTGATAAGGAAGACAGTATTTGTGGTGATGATTATGAGAAAGTGCGATGTTTTATTCATTTATAGGAACGAAAACACTAGTCATTTTCTTATTTTTATATAGTAAAAACCCCAAGTTTATTCGTAAGTATTTACGCGTTGTGATTAATTTAGCATACAAGCACTATACACAAACTAATTGAATGGTAATTACCCCAAAAAAAACAAATCAGGACGTAACTAGCTAATTTTCCAAGAACTTACCATCAAAATGATAAAACCAACTAATATTTGCATCTAATACTTCATGACAGTAAAACAACAGAACACAAGAATGACAGTAAATCACATGAACAACTGGGATTAATGTTGCATGGAGATCTTTGTGGTCTACATACGGATTACTTTATGTTCGAGTATCTAATTTCTTGTCATGTTTTTATAACAATTTCCATTAATTTGCTCTAATTTGAGATCTCCGTGTGTTGGCGCTGAATTCTATTTGTATAACTATCTAACATCTGCTTACACATATCGGATATTCGCGGAAATACAGGGGAATACTTCACTTGAACATCCACATCATTCGATAGTTGATTCGATTTGATTTTTTTTTTCAGGAAAATACTTCACCTGAACATCCACATCATCCGTAGTTATTGATTTGGTTTGATTTTTTCCCCCTCGTAATTTACCCGGGTTTCCATAAACTTGGTTTACGCGGTTACTAAACTGCTAGACTTGATTCATTTCTCCAGCTTACACTCACTAGTAATTACTGAGTGGACAGTTTTAGAAGAAAACAAAGGACCATCCTTCTTGGAGGGTGATTATATCGTTCTCATTATTGATTAACATAGAATAAGTCATACCCGATTTCTTTTCTCTTTTCTCAATTAATTAATTATGGATATTTTGTGCACTATATCCATTTTTCCATTTCATTTGTTGGCATCGTTTTTAATCATCCGAGTCTTCAATGGCATTCTCGAGCATCTACTGCATATATCCGTCGTTGTCAGATAAATATCAGAGTACTTCAATCCCAGAAAAGAAACATTTACATCATTATAAGTTGATTTGTTTTATGGATATTATGCATGTCCCTTGTAGTTTACTTGAATGGTTAATACACGGCTAGACTTAAACTGCTAAACACTAGGGATTCAAAGACTTGGTATATACGGTTTATAAACGGATAGATTTAAACTGCCAGAGACTTGATTCATTTCTCCATAATTTCACTCTTATTCTAACTAGAAATAATTTTAGAAGAGAACAAAGAAGCAGCCTTCTTGGACGGCGATTATATCTTTTTCGAAAATCATTACCGATAATCAATTCGTAAAAATCAAAATACATAAAAATCAAAGGAGTAATTAAAATCAAAATACAGTCGACACGGCTAATAATGAACACTAAAAGGAGACAATTCCAGTACTACAAACTTTCATCAACAACATCTATCACCTCCCTAGTAATTAATAACGGAGCACATAATTTTAGAAGAAAACAAACAAGCAGCCTTCTTGGAGGGACAGTATATCGTTCTCAACATTGATTAGCAGAGAACAAGTCATATTTCATTGTTTTTAATAACTAATTATGTCATTTTTTAACTAATTATGTCGTTGTTATAAGTCGTCTCTAAATAATTTCAGAAAGCGCTCTTGCAAATACACAATCTACACGGCTAATCCCATAGGTAAGAAATTGTAAAACCAAGACCGTTCTACGACCCCACCCACGTAACACAATAAACCATGACAGTTTATGAACTTTCATTAACAACGTCCACTCTATCACCTCCTTCCTTGAAACTTGAAAGCAAGAATTTGAACTTGGGATCACCTTAGGAGACGAACCTTATTACGTCCGTTGTGAATGCACATGTTTAAAGCAGTCTGAATTGTGTGTGACTTTGATGCACACACGATGGACTCCGAATATAACTAGTGACCTCAAGATATCCAGCTGACCAACCTCGAAGGGTTTTATCTGCGAATGTAGAAGTCTTTTTGGTCGTATACTGCAAGAACACCAATGCATCAACTCCCTGAAAGCAGTAAGACCTTTAGCCCAATGGAAAGTATCGATATTAATGTTTCTGACTACCTCCTGCAACTTGAAAACGTCGATATTAATGTTTCTGACTACACAGATAACCAAAAGTCCAGGCAACCAGGGCCGGCCTGAGGCAAAGTCGACGAAGTCTTACTTTGGGGCAACAAAATCGTGAGAATTTATTGCGAATATGTAGTTACCTGTATGCTCTGTTTACCATAAAGCAGGTACCTGACTGACTGAAGCGTCATTTGGCTTTAAAATCTGTCTCCAGCACTTTGGTTGTTATCGACTAATCATAAGGGGAAAAAAGAGGTCCTTGATACTTTTTGATCAGTTACGGCTGCAAAAGTAACGAACTTTGTTTAACGGTGGTGTTTGAACGGAGTTGGCAACTAATTAAGAATTGATTGACCGATTGCATACTAGGGACTAGAGAGCATTTGAGTTGTATAGATATTAATTTCGTACGATTTTAACCATGTTCTCATTCTGAATCTCTCTGATCACCCTACAGACAAACTCCTTTGAACAAGGTTATATTTATTTATTTTTTGCTCGGCAAAGAAAGGAAATAGAACAAGGTTATAACTACTTGTACTGACAATGGCGCAGTTGCTAGATCCTGGCCGGTACCAAACACACATTTCATAATATATAAATTCCAGCTTATATTAGCAGAAAATCTGTGCGAAAATAAGAAAGCAAAAGTTATAATAGATATATTGTCTTTAATTATATATCGTATTCTATATATCGGTATTCCGATTATATACTGGTTGCAGTAAGTCGTAAGATTTAAACCAGGCCAATCTAAGTGACTACATAATGATGAAGAATATATAAGCAGACCAGTATTAATTAACTCCATGCCATAGTTTAATGTATACTACTAGGCGTCCCATTCATTTCATTTCTAAAACCCAACATTTCATTTCCCAGCTTTCTTGTCTTTCTTGTTGACGCCACTCCCAGTAGCATTCTTCTCATCTCGGTCTATCTTCGGTTGCTTAGCGTTGTTCTCAGTGGTACCTCCAGAGTTAGATGGGATTTCCTGATTTCCATGGGCCTTCTTCTTGTCCTTGTTTCCATCCTTACTTTCGTCTAGCTTACTTTCCGATGATTTTCTGGTGCTAGTAGTCACCTGGGGAGGTGCAAGAGGCATATTATTCCCTTCACCAATTTTCTTAAGTTTCTGCTCCTCCAAGGGATCATCCTTCTTATCCTTCTTATTCGGCATTATGAATGTCTCAAAAGGTATGAATAACTGATGTTGCTGAAGATTGTTTTGTGGTGATCAGTTTTATGTTTATTTAGCTTGTGAGAAAGTGTTGTGTTTAATCCCATTGTGGCCCCTTATATATAGAAATAAATCGAGAACTAAGTCCGCGTTATGATCAATTTTCAACCGCATGATATTGAAGATGTGAAGGCTCTCATCAGAAGATGGAGATTAGTCAAAATATAATACGTAATACCAATATCAATATCTAGCTACTCGTTTAGGTAAAGACTTGAGTTTGTTTCTTTGGATTTCGTGTCATTTTCTTCCCTTGTAATTTTGTTGGGGCTAAAAAGTCATGTACGCGGTTTACTAACTGTTGAACTTAACTGCTAGACTTCAAGCCTCTCTTATTTACTTTGAAATCAATCCAAAGAAAAAAAAACAACCAAAGAAAGCAGTTTCCCAAGAGGTTGGTAATGTCATTTTCATCATTATTTATATACTCCCTCCGTTCCGATTTACTTGACGTTATAGAGTTTTTCACGCACATTAAGAAACAACAGAGAGATTAAATTTTTCCCAAATCTACCCATATTAATAGCTTCCTAAAATTTTAAACCACCTAGTTTTTAGTTTCTAAATTTAATGTAAATTACTTAATCCCATTGTAATTTACTTGGGATAAACAAAATATTCCATCCAAATCCTTGGAATAATTATTTATCCGCCGATTCCAATGAGAATTAATGGCATGCTCGATTCCAAAGTAAGAGTAAATCAGTAAGAATTTGGGAAAAATACTTAAACTCTCATCTATTTTGGAACAAAAAAAAAAACCCTAAAACATCAAATAAATTGGAACGGAGGGAGTACATGATTCATTTTTCAAGTCATGTAAGTCAATTAAGTCTCTTAATTAATGCTCTTTGTGCAACCACGTATGATCAAGATGCTAAACAAACAAAACAAAAATGAGTCCAAAACTAAGCCAAAGTTCACCTTACACGGTTAATACCAGCTGTTACTAGCAATTCAAGTGCTACGTCCTCAAATATTGTTCAATATTCAACCACTGCAGTACGACGAGATTTCATTAACAACATGGTAATGAATGAAATCCTTCCATCTGCACGGGCAACAGTAACGTTGAAAATCTGAGCATAAAATTCACCAGTGAGGTAAGTATATTTCTGGTTCGCGGAGAAGAACTTGGGAACTTTTCTTCTTCTATTACTGTAATAACATCTATAAGATTCTTGCATTCGATATATCACTCTACAAAATAATGGATATAAGATTATAAGATAGAGGGTTTAAGCTCCATCATTTACATCGTACAGGGGAGAGAGCGAGAAAGAGACGGTCATGTGCATAAATCCTCAAAACCCATGTACTCGTTATGCTTAATCGTTTTGGTCATGTTTGCTATGCCAACTCCACCTGTTGCAAAATATATGCGCAAAAAAGAAAATATTCAATACAATCAAGTTTGAACCCTTCTGCAAGGCTTAAAATGGGGAAACAGGGGATTTTCAGTGAATCATTTCATAATTTCAATATAAGAATTAAAGCCAACTTTATTATAATCAGTCAGATATTGATCATTCTCACCTAGTAAGATTGCACTAATGAATATTGTGAAGACAAGAATGAAGATGATAAGAGATGCTCTTCCTAATATGGATATAATCTTTTTCACTACATGTTGTCCTACTAATGCAGCTAGAGTTGCCACTCCTAAGAAGTAAAGAGCTGTAAGAAACAACCAAAAAAATAAGATTATTAGATGTTTTTAGGGAGAAAAGAAAAGAAAAAGAACAGTAGCATTGAGTACTTATCTGGATTCACTCACCATATGGGACTGGAAACCGCTTAAGAAGATAGTACTCAACAACTGACATGGATGAAGAAAAAGTCATGGCAAAAGTAGCCGTTGCAGTTGAAACCTGTTTTATGCGTATTTTTCAAACTTCGATCAGAATTCAAAGATTGGGAGCTACTTTCAAGAAAACCTGAAAGAAAAGATATTGTATTTCGCATACAACAACAAGAATGCAAAGACATAAACAAATGGTAGTCATTTTTACCTGTGGAGGAATTCCAAGCTGCAAGAAGAGAGGACCCATAATGAATCCACCACCCATACCTAATAACCCACCAACCATACCAGCAAATACGCCGACAAGAGCAAAGAAAACTAGTTTATGGACCTTCCAGTTTGCACCCTTTTCTCCTAAAGATGCAATCACTTTCTTTCCCTTGTACAATCCAAATGCCTCATAGAATGTCACTAGTACTGAAATAGGAATCTGCATACATGCCACACATTCAAAAACCGAAGGAAAAACATTAAAATTTACTGATCAGACATCAAAAGTTACCCATGAGTACTCTTACCTGTAATGCCGACAGTATCCAGTATATTGTTGAACAGGTTGTTGTCTTATTCTGTATTCAAATCTCAGACAGAACTAAATTGTAAGGAAACTATCAATTATAGGTACTAGCTAGTAAATAACTGAGTACGTAAGTGTAAATTAACCTTAACAATCTGCACTGCGAGGAATGCATCCCACACAAATACAAGAAGTCCAAGTTCTTTCCAGTAGACATTCTCAAGAATGGGTACCTTCAATAAGTTCATCCAATGGAGAAATTTAGACATTGGTTTGGCAGAACAATGAGACAAACATACATTTAAACATACTCATTATTTACCGTAGACCGTAGTTCGCATCCCCTTTTGTGTGTCACTACTTGGTTCGTCAGCACATGGTAAATGATTGTTTTCCTTGTCCGACTGATTACCGTTTGACTCCAAGCAACTTGTTACCGTAGTTTGTATCTCCTTTTGAGTGTCACTACTTGGTTCTTCATCACATGTTAAATGATTGTTTTCCTTGCTCAAATGATCACCATTTGACTCCACGCAACTGGTAGCCTAACATATGTACAAGAGATGGATGGAATTAAAGAACAAATTTGAAGATTGAATAAGAACAAGAAATTACAGATGAATATATATGCACTTACTTTCTTTAATTTGGATTCTTTTTTCCACATGTCAACCCCTTTGAAGAAAGACAAAGTTGAAGTGGCTGCACGTAGCAAGAAAAACATTATTTATGGAACATTTTAGAAAGCCAGTGATTATTCAGAAAGGATTATTGTAAGTATAAGTTCTTATACATACCAAAGAAAAGAATTATAAGGAGAATAGTGACCATCCAATCAGCAAAGATCTCACTGAGAATGACACCAAAACTGATACCAAGCATGAGCATAGGCTGCATAAGAAGTGTTAAATTATAATCTATAACTGGCATATCAAGTGTTGGATGTCTTCTCTTTAAGTTGTAATACACAGTTGACACAGCTGCCCCTGTTATCATACCTATAACAAGAAAATCACTATTATCAGAAAAGCATAAGCTTAAAAAAATGTTCTTCGCAGTGCTAATTCATTCATGACATAACAAATATTTAACCAACCATTCTACAGATTGCCAGGTATAATAACGTACTACAAAAAAAAAAAAAAAAGTATGAACTCCTTTTCTTCCGCAATACTCCCTCCGTCCCACTATTAGATGACCTAGTTGAAGTTTGCACAATTCTTAAGGCAATGAATGAAATGAGTGTTTTTAAGTATTTTTTACAAGTATATTCTTATAGATAATAATTTGTAAATTTTAGAAATCTTTTATCTCTCAAACTATACCATAGATTTTCGTAAACTTTGTACCGTTGAAAATCATTTTAAAACACCTACGTAACGAGTATAAACATGAATATCAAATTATACATATTTTTTATGATACCGATAATTAATCAAAAGGGTAGTTTTAGAGATATTCCCTTAATTAGTGAAATATGTCAACTAATGATAGGACAAGATCTTAGACCAAGTAGGTCATCTAATGGTGGGACGGAGGGAGTACTATTTTAGCAGAGTTTATACCAACACTTCAGTTACACCAAAGCCAAATTTAATTAAGAAAGGAGTTTACAGGTAAAGATTAAATATTTACTGAAGACTCAATTGACACTAAACAGGTAAAGAATACTACTCTAATAGACTTATGAGCCCAACAGGGACGACTTTTGGTGTCGCAGAGATTTGTGACTCTTGACGTTTGAATTCAAAGTTGAAATCACATCACCAAAAGACGTATACCACTACAAAAACTGGTCGGCACCGTCCATTTTGTACTGGCCAGCTGATATAATGTGAAAATTCGACTCTTACATTTCGATAACGGAACGGAGGATTTAGCATCAAATCCAATGATCAAGGTAAGCATTGGAACGTATATCCCACCTCCTCCAACTCCTCCTACGCTCCCACATGCTGCTCCAATGAATCCAACAATTGAGCCAACGATGATTCTCCAACCAAATTTCATTTCCTGTAACATATGCATATTCATAATTAGAATCATATATATATACACATCACATACTTAAGACATCAACATTTGCATGTCAATGATCAGAATATGAGTAACAGTCAACAACAAAAATATAATTCACGGAATGTACTTACGGGCCATTGATGCCGATAACCTGACTGTTCTGACTTGCTCAATAGACTTCTAATTTGATAATGAAAGTAATCAGGTTCATAATGACTAGCAGTTGATGGTAAAGTACTGTTGATGTTATCCCTTTGAGTAATGCTTATTGGTTCTGCTGAAACCAATAAAAAAACTCTAAACCAATTGCAAATGTAACTAATCCAGTTATTACGAAAGCACTACTTATGCTCCTCCAGTATATGATCAATTCAGCCATTATCACTTGTAGCTATAGACTTCAAATTATCTCTTCTTGTATCTCTCCGAAATTTTATTGTAAAACTGAGTATGAATAAGATTTCATGAAGAGAAGAGTGCATATATTTATATACATTTGATTCAACAAGATCTAATAAGTAATGATTATAATATTTATATTTACATGCATGATTCATGATTCATGATTCACGTTGCACTCTTTGACTTTTAGTGTGAATGTATCTCAACGATTATATTGTCGTCTTATTTTGCTTCCAAACTTAATCACATTTTATAGTCAGAAGTAGAAATTGCGTTCAGCCAATCGCACGACACGAGGCTATTTTTATATTTGGCTTGCGCATTTGGCTGCATGTTATTGGACTTAGAATAGAGTAAAAACTCCATATATCGATACTCCATATATTAATAAAAAATTATGGTCCCAACTTGGCCAAGTCATAAATAGTGATAAACTCCACATTTTAATATTCATAGATTTTTCTAGTCCCATCATAAAGAATTTACCTCCATATATTAATATAATAGATATAATCAGAAAATTATAAATCTTGTTACACAAAAATGTAAGATAAAAAAAAATGTATCTATAGTTTGAGAAAATGATGTAATTTTTAGATTGTTATCGTATCTTTTGATTTACATATGCTTAAGACCTTGTTACTATGTGCACCTTCTTGTTGAAGCTAAAATATTTCCAACTTGTCAAGCATGTTTAAAGCTTCTTGTCGAGCAATTTTTTTTTTGTATACCGCCTTATACTAATAAACTGCATATATTAATAATTTTGTGAAGTCCCAAATGTATTAATATATGGAGTTTTTACTGTACAGTAATAAAGTTTGAAGAGTTAGAAACCATGTGTGATAAAGAATTTGTATGAATGGGTTATATACCAGATGACAAGATTTGTGGCGGAAAATAAAGGTACGTATATAGTAATATAAATATGATTCATAAGGTTTAATGATGATGATGACATGATTTGTCCCTCTCTATTCATAGACGAGGTGAGATTCCTGGCCGGTAACCGTCCGTCCTCCTATTTAGTTAAGTAGGAGTTGCTGTTAGAGATGCATGCCAACTCATATGAGTTCAGGTGATACTGATCTATTTCTCAATAACCATTTACCGTTGGATGTCCAAATTAATTCCAACATTTATTTTAGCAGTAAAGTTTTAACAATTCATTTTAGCAAAAACATTTGCTGTAAAATTATTAGAAAAAAAAAAAAATCAGTCCCGACTTTGTAGCCTTAGACAAGGTGAATTCATGGTTGAAAAATTGACTTGTTAGATTTGAGGGAATTGAAGTTGTCTGTCTGTAGGTTGTACCCATCATATCCTACTCAAAGAACTTTTAAATGAGTTGGTAGTTTGTTAACCACTTGCAAGGCAAGACTTCATATATAAATACAACCTTCGAAAGTCGATTCAAAAGAAACAAAACCTCAAAGAAAATTGTAAACCAAATACACGATGATGGATCAAGGAAATATCTTTTCATGTCATTTAATATACCCATTTGTCTTCTTTTTCCTTGTTAATGCGCATATAACCGGTTCGAATGCGCATAACGTGAGCACACAAGTTCCATTCCGAGATGACTTCCCCACCGACTTCATTTTTGGAGTTGCTACTTCCGCATACCAGAATGAAGGTGCAACTAAAGAAGGAGGCAGGGGTTTAACTATTTGGGATACTTTTGCCAACACATCTTCAGGTATGATATCTGACCATAGCACCGGAGATGTGGCCGTTGATTCTTATCATCGCTACAAGGAAGATGTAAAGCTAATCAAGGAGATGGGTATGGACAGTTATAGATTCTCTATTGCTTGGTCTAGAATTTTACCAGGTGGACACTTGAGTAAAGGAGTTAACAAACAAGGAATAACTTATTACAACAATCTCATCAATGAGCTCTTATCCCACGGAATTCAGCCATTTGTGACGTTGTTTCATTTTGATCTTCCACAGCCACTGAAGACGAATATGGTGGCTTTTTGAGTCCCCAAATTGCCAATGATTTCAGGGACTATGTAGAGGTGTGCTTTAAAGAGTTTGGCGACAGAGTCAAGCATTGGATCACAATTAATGAACCTTGGACCTTTATTTATATGGGTTATGGCTTGGGAATATCACCACCAGGTCGGTGCTCAAACCGCCATCTTTGCAAATATGGGAATTCAGGGGTTGAGCCTTACATAGTTGCCCACAATCTACTTCTTGCTCATTCTGCTGCTGCCAATCTTTACAAGCAAAAATATCAAGCATCTCAAAAGGTAAAATTGGAATAACGCTTAATACTGATTGGATGGTGCCTGCTTCTACAAAAGAAGAAGACGCCTTGGCTACAAAGAGAGCTCTAGATTTCGCCTTGGGATGGTTTTTGGAACCTTTAGTCTACGGTCATTATCCAAGAAATATGGCGAAAATATTAGTAAACCGTCTACCGGTATTTACATATGACCAGTATCTGAAAGTCAGAGGATCCTTCGATTTTATTGGATTGAATTACTACAGCACAAGCTGTATTTCCAATAATCCACCAACAAATGCTACAGAAATAAGTTACGATACTGATCCTCAAGCTAAGAAAGGAAATGTGCGGAATGGAGCTGTTATTGGTCCTACAATGAATGAATGTCTACATTGTATTGAGACGATTTGTAATCAACTGATTGAAAGAAAGATTAGATGTTTACAGAGATTCAGTTGAGTTATATACTCAAACTGTGTTTACAGGCACCGCTACTCTCCCGTGCTCTTTGCACGATTACAATTCTATTCTCTTCTCACGTGCGACACACACTTTCACTCTCACAGATATATGTATGTTATTACCTCCCCTCAAGCTCAAGGAGGCATAGCCAACTTGAGATTGACACACACTTTCACTCTCACAAAAACATTACAGTCATAGAAAGATACTACAAAAGAAGTAACAACATTTATGCGAGGCAATAGTAGGAACAGTTGGTATAGAGCAGGCTATAGTTGTTGCAGGAACATACAAAATGAACAGTAGTGACATGAGATCATGAATGCAGTTGTTGAAGTAGTAGTTGCAGTAGGTGTCATATGAATATGAAGGATACAAGCAGCAGCAGGAGTAGGTTGCGCAGTAGAGATAATGGAAGAGAAATAAGAGCACATACCATCAGCACTATTACTCCTGAAGTACACATTTGAGGAACAATAGATGCACTTGACACAGCAGGGTACCAGTTGTAGCAGTTGTACCATTTGATGAACAATAGACATAAAGCATATGCTGACAGGAGCATTGTTGAAATTGCAACAATAGTTCACATTAGTTGTAGCAGGTGTGAAGCATGTGTAGGAGCAAAAAGGGACAGAAGCAGCAATTAAACTTGATGAGATAATAGCTGGCAGGTGGATATAATAATTGCAGAGAGCATAGTAGTAGAAATAAGCACATTGGCAGCAGCTGTAGTGCCAGAAAATTGACATGAGTTGTTGTTGCAGCAAACCATGTAATTGTAACTCAGCAAAACAAAGCCATTTGCTTAGAAGAGCGCCTCTATAGTCCGAAATACTAATACCACTGCACAGGAAATAAGAAGTACACGAAACAAACAAGATATTGCAGAGGCAGGTTAGTGTTCAACCCACTACATCCAATAAGAACCAAATTGGCTGCTCACTGTAACTTTGTTGTAGCATGAGAAGCAGTCTATGATGACAAAGTACCAACCATTAATCAACTGATCATTCTACCTTACACCAGCTAGAAGAATTCCCAAAATGAATATCTAGAAGAATTAGGTGTCGTAGTAGTTGTTGGTGGAGAAACATCCAGAAGTAAAAGAAGTAAGTAACAATTCATAATTCTCCGTAGCTGCAGTTTCTTGCTGGACCCTTATTATTCCCAAATCATCAATATTATTCCCATTTTAGAGATGTACTCACAGCATGATCTCAGCTGGACCTTTATTATTCAATTACACAAAATATCAAACAAGGAAAGTAAAGATAACTGAACCAGGCTACATCTGAATTGAATGTAGACTCATCAGAGAGAACAACAACTTGTACTTATATAACTCACCAATTCCAATCCCATAACAACATCTTCAGTTTCATCATTAAACTTGCAAGCCAACTCACTCTTGAAAAGAGGACTGTACCAAAGCCAGTACCAATGGGATGAAGTGATAACAAGCTAATTAAGCACATATAGTGCAGCAAACTTTCATTCCACACACACATCAATACACATCTGTGATTGAAGAGGAGATTTTCCTCACTTTCAAGCGGAACTACTTTAAGCTTCTCTCGTATCTAGACAAGGTGTAGAGGAGATAGGCATGCTCAGACTCAAAAGCTCCAGGTATCAGCACAAGTAGGACTTGATTAAAAAACTAGATGCCACAATTCTAGTTATGATGAAAACAGCTTTTGAAGACAGAATTGTGTGTTGTTGAGCTAGTGATGCAGAAGCTGAACACATGATGTTAAAACTAAAGTAATCTAAAGATTGCAATGGAGATTACCAGCAGAGACGCAGATGCTAGTTGATGAGGTAAGAAATTTCAATCCATACACCAACAGGAAATAGAAACAACCAAGAGCTCAAACCCTAACACCGAATTTTAGAGCTAAAATCATGCTTAATCCTCTTGACGACGTTGCAATACTAGCATCAGGATCAAATACAACTCCACACTAAGAACCATCAATAATCACAATTCCACAAGCTCCATGAAAAACTTCAAATTAAACTCTCTAAGCAGCAAGAATAAGATAAAAAGAACTCAAACCTTTTGAATCATCACAACTCCAACACGAAATTCAACTCAGAAACATCATTAGAAACACAAGATTCTTCAACACCTTGTTTATGTCTGCCTTGAAATAAGAATTGAGACCAACAACTTCTCAATCTTCTGCTGAATCCAATCAGTGGAACGACTTTAAGTTTTCGCCCTAACTAGACCTTGGTGTAGCGAGCTAGAACACGCTCAGACTCTCTCGGCATCAGGAATCAAGAACAAAGAACCTTGATTAAAAAATTAAATTGCAGAAAACAACCTAATTATGATGAAAACTTCTTGAAGATAAATTTGGAGGATGTTGATGTAAGAAAATATAGATCTGAGATTTTAATTCTTTGTAAAATGAAGAACGACTGCAGATTTGTGATGAAGAACAAGTAGAGTTTCATGAAGAACAGCAGCGGATGAAATTGAATTAAAGAAAATTAAGGTTGCTACAGCGGAAAAATGGATCGATACCCTCAGAAATTCATGATTTCTGAGTCTGATACCATGATAACATTCAATGAATGAATGTCTACATTGTATTGAGACGATTTGTAATCAACTGATTGAAAGAAAGATTAGATGTTTACAGAGATTCAGTTGAGTTATATACTCAAACTGTGTTTACAGGCACCGCTACTCTCCCGTGCTCTTTGCACGATTACAATTCTATTCTCTTCTCACGTGCGACACACACTTTCACTCTCACAGATATATGTATGTTATTACTACAGCTGCTACGCCTTGGCTCAACGTATACCCACCAGGGATCAAAGAGATACTCGTTTATATAAAGGAGCAATACAAGAGTCCAGTTATATATATCACCGAGAACGGGTATTCAACTAACGGCACAGAACCTATCGAAGATTCCATAACAGATGCTAAGAGGGTTAACTACTACATTCAACATCTCTATCACCTTCAGCAAGCGATTAAGGAGGGTGTTGATGTAAGAGGTTATTTTGCATGGACTTTGATGGACAACTACGAGTTCACTAGTGGATACACCGTCACGTTTGGTTTGCACTATGTTGACAGGAAAGATGGATTGAAAAGATATCCTAAAGATTCCTCCAGATGGTTCAAAAACTTTCTCCGCCCAACAAATTAAACATAAATGGGTCATCACGTGAAAAGACGGAAAGAAGTAAGCTATCCATAAGAATGGTCTTTATTACTTGCAGCTGCACTTTGGAGCATATTCAATGAAAGAAACTCCCGAATGTTTGATGAGAAAGCAAAGGATGCATAATTAGTCTGTCAAAATGCTAGAGCTCTCCTTTTCTCTTGAGCTTCATGCTCAAACACAGCTTGACTGGGATATCTAGTAATACTCTACTGAATTGGGATCTTATTTTTCTTTAAAATGTAATTTGTCATGAAAGCAGCACTCAGAACCTCAATTTAATAGATTATTTCTCCAGAAACCTTACAACAAAATAAAAATTGAGCTTGAATATAAAACTCAAAATGTTACTTGAATTATTAAAAAACCCAGGAAAATCACTCAACCGTACGTTTATCATGCCTGACTCTCAATCAGCTGAGAAACCTTAACAAAAGATGGCCTAGCGGAAATGTCCTCCCACCATGCCCTAAGATTAGCCCTAGATTTGATCATATCAGTCCACGGAGTCTTCATGAAATAGTAAATGTAGGGAAGGTGATGGAGATCAGCAAGAGTGAAAGAATCACATGCCAAGTACTTGGAATAGCTCAACCTAGTGTCATAAACATCAAGCACCGGAACCAGTTTCGCGAGGTTTTCATCAATTTTTGATTGATCAGGAGTTTGGTGATAAAATACTGGCTTTATTAACTGTTCGAAGATGATAGCGTTCATAACAGGGTTGAACTGTTTGGATTCCACTTCTAACCATACCCCAACCATTGCTGAGGCTTCAACGTTTCCATTTCTAGATAGATCTGTACCCGATTCGTACTTATGGGCTATGTATCGGGTAATTGCACGAGATTCTGCTCAAATTTAAGTAAATCGGATCATGAGTATATAGAAAGAATGTATAACAAAAAAATAAAAATAATGCATGAACCTGGCTATATAGTACTAGTATATGTTTTAGACGATAGCTAGCGAATCGAAAATCTCACCAAAAAGTGTGACAGATCCATCTTCCAAAACTGGTATCTGACCAAATGGCTGTAAATTAAGTAACATTAAAATTAAAAAAAAAAAAACTTCAGAAGTTAGAAAAGAAACATGTAAAAACAAATTCCGACTAAGTATCCGATGACTGTTTACATGGAATTAAACCGGTGCCGATGGACAACATTAAGGCACGGTCGCAGCTAAATCAGTTTTCAGTGCAAGTTATAACGGCTAACAAAACATACATTTTTGGCGAGATAAGCTGGGAATTTGTGTTCTCCTTTGGAAAGGTCTACATTGACAAGCTCATACTCTACTTCTTTTTCTGCCAGGCTTTGTCATCACACACGCTGTTGGGGATGACATTGGAAACCCATATAGCTTCAAAGCCATAGTTATGGTTGATAAAATGGTTGATTGAGATTGTTTAGGACGGAATGAAGAATTGGGTGATGTGACTTGTTAGATTGAGGTTCCACTTATATAGACAACCTACCAAGGTACAAAATGGAAGAGTGGGAAACTGAAGTATACCTAACAGTCTAACTAATGTATTAAAAAGAAAATTAAAAAATAAAGAAAGGGAAGACCAAAAATGAACAACTAACAGTCTAACTCAGATATATATGAAAATAAAATTAATACCGAATAAAGAAAGGGAAGACCGAAAATGTCCAAGGGCTTCACTAGCTAACAGTCTATATCACAATCGACCTTCTGTTCCTAGGGCTTGCCATCTAAAGATATTTCAAGTACTTACGCAAAATGATGATATTAGTTTCTTTCGTAAATGACCTTCATAATTATAACATCAAACCCGATAATACATCATATATTAACAGAGATAAGGAACAATAATTTCTTTGTTACCTGGATTTCAACTACTCTCCCAATATACTTGATACGTAGCTTAACAGTTCAGCCTTTTTGCTTAAAGTAACAAAGAGTGAACTTCCCAGAGAGGGGTTTAACATCTGACAGCTATACTGTGTCTAACTCATATGATGCAGTGAAGATCCACCTAACATAACAAAATGCAGTTATGCTGGATCGACTTCTTTTTGTGTGCTTGAGCCAGACTCAAATGACGATACAACAGAAGACAGTACCACAAGTTAAAAGCCAAAGACAAAAAAACATGACAAATGCTGCAATGTTTATCCCAGAGAGTTAAGAATTAGAGTTTGCAGATTACTTAAGCTCATTGGTTAAAACTAATGGTAATTCTGGAACCGAGAAGATATTTGAAGTTACCCATATAGAAATCCGGGAAAAGTGTGATACACTTGAAAGGAAGGAGCGCTAAATTATTTCTTCTTGGTGAGCGAATACTCCCACCTTTTGCTTTATTTTCCTGTAGAATTCTCATAAGCGCCATTGCTGATCAGAAATATAATTCTCATAAGTTGGGATCCAAGAGTGCGATAACAGGTCTATGAGTTTGGCTATCGTATGATAATCCGGACATTGTAGGTGTTGCTGGATAGTGAGTATTGAGGGCGACAAGTTTTTTCCATTTATGGTGTAAGTTACGGTATTGATCCTCAAGCTAAGAAAGGAACTACTAAGCCGAATTGAGTTGGCATTGGTCTACGGCTGTTACACCTTGGCTAAACGTGTACCCATGATCAAAGAGATACTCGTTTATATGTAAAGGACCAACACAAAAGTCCAGTTATGTACAATATCACTTCTAATGATCATGTTCCCAATCTTCGCAATATCGTACATCATACCAACCTTTAAAGAAAGATTCCTCTGTTTAACACTACACCAAAACCAGGATTTTCTAACAGTGCAACCTGTCACAGTTTATTTTTCAGTCACAGATACACCTGTGATAAGTCCTGCAACAGTTATAACTGTTATTAAATTTTGTATTCGTGAGAATAATTAGGAATATTAAATTCTTTTATTAGTCACAATAATATTTGTTGACAATTTTACAGACAATCACAATTATAAATCAAAGTGATGATTCCACCCAAATATTTCACAATATCTAAAACAACCCCAAAATTATAACACTTTGAATTTTTCTTGTCACTAATTTTCCCACATTTGTACAAACTAACAATTATATTTCATTTCTATAAATCAAAATATATTTTTTTTTTCTTTTTAATTTTCTTAATATTAGAAAACATGATCAAGACCAAGTCAACAAGTCATGACTTTATAGAAATTTGACTTTGACATATCTGCTTCTTCCAAGACGGTGAAAATTACCGACACCCTTATCTAATAACTGCAATAAAAATTCTCAAGATTGTGAAAATGACCAGAGACTACCCCTTATCTAAATAAGTAAAGTAAATATTACATCGTTAAAATGACCATATTACCCTTAATGGAAAAAAAGTGCAACAAAATATTATGCATCGTGAAAATGACCGACTACCCTTATCGAAATAAGTGAAGTAAATATTACATATTGTGAAAATGACCATATTACCCTTAATGAAATTAGTGCAATAAATATTGTGGAAACCGTAAAAATGACCGACTACCCTTATCTAAATAAGTAAAGTAAATATTACAGACTATGAAAATAACCATACAACCCTTATAAGAAATAAGTAAAGAAACAGACCGTGAAAATGACCATCTTACCCTTACTAGAAATAATGGAGACTGTGGAAATGACCAAACTACCCTTATCGGAAATAACTAAAGGAAATATTACACATTTTGAAAACGACCATATTACCCTTATTGTGAAAATGACCATATTACCCTTACTAGAAATAAGTGCAATAAATATAATGAAGACTATGAAAATGACTATATTACACTTACAAGAAATAAGTGCAATAAATATCATAGACTATGAAAATGACCAAACTACCCTTATCGTAAATAAGTAAGGTAAATATTACAACCTATGGAAATGACTATTTTACCCTTAATGGAAATAAGTGTAATAAATATTCGGAGACTATGAAAATGACCAGACTACCCTTATCATAAATAAGTAAAGTAAAATATTGTAGACTGTGAAAATGACCATATTACCCTTACTGGAAATAAATGCAATAAATATCATGGAGACAATGAAAATGACCAAACTACCCTTATCAAAAATAAGTAAAGTAAATATTATAGACTGAAAATGACCATATTACCCTTACTGGAAATAAGTGCAATAAATATCATGGAGACTATGAAAATTACCAAACTACCCTTATCAAAAATAAGTAAAGTAAATATTACAGATATGAAAATGACCACTTTACCCTTATTGGAAACATATGCAATAAATATTATGGAGACAGGGAAAATGACCGACTACCCTTATTGGAAATAAGTAAAGTAAATATTACAAATCGTGAAAATGACCATATTACCCTTTTATCGAAATTAGTGCAATAAATATTATTTAGAGTGTGAAAATGACCCGGACTACCCTTATTAAAAATAAGTAAAGTTAATATTTCGTTTCAGTGAAAATGACCATATTACCCTTACTAGAAATTAATGCAATAAACATCGGGAGATTATAAAATGACCAAACTGCCCTTATCAAAAATAAGTCGAGTAAATATTATAGTATGTGAAAATGACCATTTTACCCTTACTGGAAATAAGGTTAATAAATGTAATATACACTGTGCAAATGACCAAACTACCCTTATCGGAAATAAGTAAAGTAAATATTACAAACTATGAAAATGACCATATTACCCTTAATGGAAATTAGTGTAATAAATATTATGGAGACTGTTAAAATGACCAGACTATCCTTATAGGAAATAAGTAAAGTGTATTATAGAAAGTGAAAATGACCATACTGCCCTTCACTGGAAATAAGTGTAATAAATATTCTGAGACTATGAAAATGACTGGACTACCCTTATCGAAATAAGTAAAGTAAATATTACAGACTGTGAAAATGACCATATTAAATAAATAAAATAAATATCATGGAGACTATAAAAATGACCAAACTACCCTTATCAAAAATAAGTAAAGTAAATATTACAGACTGAAAATGACCATATTACCCTTACTGGAAATTAGTGCATTAAACATTATGGAGACTGTCAAAATGACCAGACTATCCTTATAGGAAATAAGTCAAGTAAATATTATAGTTCCAGGAAAATGACCATTTTACCCTTACAGAAATAAGGTTAATAAATGTAATGGAGACTCACGATAAGGGTAAAATGGTCATTTTCACAATAATAATATTTACTTAACTTATTTCCGATAAGGGTAGTCTGGTCATTTTCTTTGTCACCATTTATTTATTGCGCTAATTTTTAGTAAGGGTAATTTGGTCATTTTCACCGTCAGTGATATTTACTTTACTTATTTCCGATAAGTGTAGTATGGTCATTTTCACAATATCCATAACATTTATTGCATTTATTTCCCCTAAGGGTAAAATGGTCATTTTCACAGACTGTACTACTTACTTTACTCATATCCGAAAAAGGTGGTCTGGTCATTTTCACAGTCTCCATAATATTTATTGCACTTATTTCCAGTAAGGGTAGTATGGTAATTTTCACCGTCAGTGTGATATTTATTGCACTTATTTCGAATAAGGGTAGTTTGGTCATTTTGACAGTCTCTGTAACATTTATTGCACTTATTTCCCCTAAGGGTAAAATGGTCATTTTAGCAAACTTTAATAATTACTTTACTCATATCCGATAAGGGTGGTCTGGTCATTTTTACAGTCTCCAAAATATTTATTGCAGTTACTTCCAGTAAGGGTAAAATAGTCATTTTCACAGTCTATAATATTTAATTCACTTATTTCCGATAAGGGTAGTATGGTCATTTTCACTATCCACATGATATTTATTGCACTAATTCCTAGTAAGGGTAATATGGTCATTTTCACTGTCTGTGTGATATTTAGTGCACTTATTTCTAGTAAGGGTAATATGGTCATTTTCACAATCTGTAATATTTATTTCACTTATTTCCGATAAGGGTAGTATGATCATTTTCACTATCCACATGATATTTATCAGACTAATTCCTAGTAAGGGTAATATGGTCATTTTCACTGTCTGTGTGATATTTAGTGCACTTATTTCTAGTAAGGGTAATATGGTCATTTTCACAATCTGTAATATTTATTTCACTTATTTCCGATAAGGGTAGTATGATCATTTTCACTATCCACATGATATTTATTGCACTAATTCCTAGTAAGGGTAATATGGTCATTTTCACCGTCTCAGTGTGATATTTAGTGCACTTATTTCTAGTAAGGGTAATATGGTCATTTTCACAATCTGTAATATTTATTTCACTTATTTCCGATAAGGGTAGTATGGTCATTTTCACTATCCACATGATATTTATTGCACTAATTCCTAGTAAGGGTAATATGGTCATTTTCACTGTCTGTGTGATATTTAGTGCACTTATTTCTAGTAAGGGTAATATGGTCATTTTCACAATCTGTAATATTTATTTCACTTATTTCCGATAAGGGTAGTATGGTCATTTTCACTATCCACATGATATTTATTGCACTAATTCCTTGTAAGGGTAATATGGTCATTTTCACTGTCTGTGTGATATTTAGTGCACTTATTTCTAGTAAGGGTAATATGGTCATTTTCACAATCTGTAATATTTATTTCACTTATTTCCGATAAGGGTAGTATGGTCATTTTCACTATCCCCATGATATTATTGCACTAATTCCTAGTAAGGGTAATATGGTCATTTTCACCGTCTGTGTGATATTTAGTGTACTTATTTCTAGTAAGAGTAATATGGTCATTTTCACAATCTGTAATATTTATTTCACTTATTTCCGATAAGGGTAGTCTGGCCATTTTCACTATCTCCATGATATTTATTTCACTAATTTCTAGTAAGGGTAATATGGTCATTTTCATTGTTTGTACTATTTATTTTACTTATATCCGATAAGGGTAATATGGTCATTTTCTTAATCTGTAATATTACTTTACTTATTTCCAATAAGGGTAGTCTTGTCATTTTCACTCTAGTAATCTTTGAACCCGTGATGTTCAATTCTGATGTTACAGGTTACTAGAGTTAGAAACTCAGGTCTAACTCTAGTAACTGATGTTCATCCGAATATGAAAACTCGGCTCTAACTCGGTAATCTTTGAACTCTGGGATGTTCAAATCGATAAATTTCATTTTCATGAGAAACTCATGTCTAACTTTAGTATTCTTAACCTGTGATGTTTTCGAATCTGATATATTTCTTCTCCAGCTCACCTCGAATTAGAAACTCAAGTCTAACTTTAGTAATCTTAACCTGAGATGTTTTCGAATCTGATATATTTCTTCTTCGATTCACCCGAATGAGAAACTCAGGTTTAACTTTAGTAATCTTCAAACCTGGATGGTTTCTTCGTTCTTACCAAGTTTCTGACTTAGAGTAGTCAACTCGCGGCCAAGTTTCGATTTAAGAGCCTGGTATGCATACATTTATGCGTAAATAGGGTTTGTTTAAGGTTTCGTAGAATATCTAAAAGAAATCTTACTCGTAAATGGATGGATTCGTCGTTCTTACCGAATTTCGAATTAGAGTAGTCAACTCGCGGCCGTGTTTCGATCTCGAGCTCGGTATGCATACATATATGCATAAATAGGGTTTGTTTAAGGTTTCGTAGAATATCTCGAAGAAATCTTACCTGTAAATGGATGAATTCGTCGTTCTTACCGAATTTCTGACTTATAGTAGTCAACTCGCGACCAGGTTTCGATCTCGGATCCTGGTACGCATACAATATAAAGAAATAGGGATTTTTTAAGGTTTCGTAGAATATCTTGAAGGAATCTTACCTGTAAATGGATGGATTCGTCATTCTTACCAAGTTTCTGACTTAGAGTAGTCAACTCGCGGCCAGGTTTCGATCTCGGATCCTGGTACGCATACAATATGCAGAAATAGTGTTTTTTTTAAGGTTTCGTAGAATATCTCGAAGAAATCTTACTTGTAAATGGATGGATTCGTCGTTCTTACCAAGTTTCTGACTTAGAGTAGTCAACTCGCAGCCAAGTTTCGATCTCGGAGCCTGGTTTGCATGCAATATGCAAAAATAGGGTTTATTTAAGGTTTCGTACTGAAATGGATGGATTCGTCGTTCTTACCAAGTTTCTAACTTAGAGTAGTCAACTCGCGGTCGGGTTTCGATCACTGAGCCTGGTTTGCATACAATATGCAGAAATATTTCGACTCCAGTTCACCCGAACGAGAAACTCAGGTATAACTTTAGTAATCTTTGAACTTGTGATGTTCAATTATGATATATTTCGACTCTAGTTCATCCGAACGAGAAACTCAGGTCTAACATTAGTAATCTTTGAACCTGTGATGTTCAATTATGATATATTTCGTCTCCAGTTCATCCGAAAGAGAAACTCAGCTTTACCTCTAGTATTATTTGAACCCGTGATGTTCAATTATGATATATTTCGGCTCCAGTTCATCCGAAAGAGAAACTCAGCTCTACCTCTAGTAATATTTCAACTTGTGATGTTCAATTCGGATATATTTCGTCTCCAGTTCACCCGAACGAGAAACTCAGGTATAACTTTAGTAATCTTTGATCCTGTGATGTTCAATTATGATATATTTCGTCTCCAGTTCATCCGAACGAGAAACTCAGGTCTAACTTGAGTAATCTTTGAACCTTTGATGTTCAATTATGATATATTTCCTCTCCAGTTCATCCGAAAGAGAAACTTAGCTCTACCTGTAGTAATCTTTGAACTTGTGATGTTCAATTATGATATATTTCGTCTCCAGTTCATCCGAAAGAGAAACTCAGCTCTACCTCTAGTAATATTTGAACTTGTGATGTTCAATTCAGATATATTTCGTCTCTGGTTCACCCGAGCGAGAAACTCAGCTCTAACTTTAGTAATCTTTGATCATGTGATGTTCAATTATGATATATTTCGTCTTCAGTTCACTCGAACGAGAAACTGAGGTCTAACTTTAGTAATCTTTGAACCTGTGATGTTCATTTATGATATATTTCGGCTCCGGTTCACCCGAACGAGAAACTCAGGTCTAACTTTAGTAATCTTTGAACCTGTGATGTTCAATTATGATATATTTCGGCTCCGGTTCACCCGAACGAGAAACTCGGGTCTAACTTTAGTAATCTTTGAACCTGTGATGTTCAATTATGATATATTTCGTCTCCAGTTCACCCAAACGAGAAACTCAGGTCTAACTTTAGTAATCTTTGAACCTGTGATGTTCATTTATGATATATTTCGGCCCAGCTCATCCGAACGAGAAACTCGTCTAATCTTTGTAATATTTGAACTCGTGATGTTCAATTATTATATATTTCGTCTCCAGTTCATCCGAAAGTGAAACTCACTCTACCTCTAGTAATCTTTGAACTTGTGATGTTCAATTATGATATATTTCGTCTCCAGTTCATCCGAAAGAGAAACTTAGCTCTACCTCTAGTAATATTTGAACTTGTGATGTTCAATTCAGATATATTTCGTCTCCAGTTCACCCGAACGAGAAACTCAGTCTAACTTTAGTAATCTTTGAACCTGTGATGTTCAATTATGATATATTTCGTCTCCAGTTCATCCGAAATATAAACTCAGCTTTACCTCTAGTAATCTTTGAACCTGTGATATTCAATTATGATATATTTCGTCTCCAGTTCATCCGAAAGTGAAACTCAGCTCTACCTCTAGTAATATTTGAACTTGTGATGTTCAATTATGATATATTTCGTCTCCAGTTCATCCGAAAGAGAAACTCAGCTCTACCTCTAGTAATATTTGAACTTGTGATGTTCAATTCAGATATATTTCGTCTCTAGTTCACCCGAACGAGAAACTCGGTGTCTAACTTTAGTAATCTTTGAACTGTGATGTTCAATTATGATATATTTCGTCTCCAGTTCATCCGAAATATAAACTCAGCTTTACCTCTAGTAATCTTTGAACCTGTGATATTCAATTATGATATATTTCGTCTCCAGTTCATCCGAAAGAGAAACTCAACTCTACCTCTAGTAATATTTGAACCTGTGATGTTCAATTCAGATATATTCCGGCTCCAGTTCATCCGAAAGAGAAACTCAACTCTACCTCTAGTAATATTTGAACTTGTGATGTTCAATTCGTATATATTTCGTCTCCAGCCACTCGAACGAGAAACTCAGTCTAACTTTAGTAATCTTTGAACCCGTGATGTTCAATTATGATATATTTCGTCTCCGCTCACCCGAACGAGAAACTCGAGTCTAACTTTAGTAATCTTTGAACTTGTGATGTTCAATTATGATATACTTCGTCTCCAGTTCATCCGAAAGAGAAACTCAGCTCTACCTCTAGTAATATTTGAACCTGTGATGTTCAATTCAGATATATTTCGGCTCCAGTTCACCCGAACGAGAAACTCAAGTCTAACTTTAGTAATCTTTGAACCTGTGATGTTCAATTATGATATATTTATTCTCTAGTTCATCCGAACGAGAAACTTAGGTCTAACTCTAGTAATTTTTGAACCTGTGATGTTCAATATTTCGTCTCCAGTTCATCCGTACGAGAAAATAGGTCTAACTCTATTAAACCTGGCACTTTTAGGGGTGACCCCGAAAGAATTAGGGGCGACACAAAAGACAAAATAGATTGAAAATACTTGTATACCCCTTCATAATCGGTAGTTTAGGTTTTTTTAGCTACCGATTGCAAAATCTCATTTTTGGGACAACTCTATATTCGGTAGTTATATGAACTATTTTGACTACCGATTATAGGCTCAACCAAATTAGAAAAATAGAGGATTTTTGCAAAATCTTATTTTGGGGCTACTCTATATTCGGTAGTCGATACCTTCATTTACTACCGATTATAGGCTCAACCAATGCAGTTGAAAAGCTCGGTGCGGGCATGAATACAATGCCGAGTTGGGGTCCGGGGGCGAGCCCTCCCGGCCGTGTTCGACTCGACAGTCGTCGTCATGGGGTCTAGGGGGCGCGCCCCCTGCAGAGTGTGAGACAAAAGAAATTTTTTTTCTACGAGAAAATTGAATTTCAAAGAGGATTTTTGCAAAATCGATTTTGGGGCTACTCTATATTCGGTAGTTATATGAACTATCTTGACTACCGAATATGGTTGGATATTTGCAAAGAGAGTCACCGTATAATCGGAAGTCATGATAACTCTTCCTTTCTTACCGATTATAGGCTCAACTAAAATTCCCAAAACGACACGCTTTTGTCGTTTTGTGTCGCCCTAATTCTTTTGGGGTCGCCCCTAAAAGTGCCAAAGCTATTAAAACCAATAGAACTGCTCAATAATTTTTCTTTTTGACACATGGCAAGAAGTTAACCATCGCTTTTTTGTGGACCAATTAAATTGGTGTCATAGGGAGAGATCGTCTAGCTGCATCACACTGTAACCGAGTTACACCACTTGTGCGAAATACACTAATTCTTCTTCTTTTTCCTTTCCCATTCCTTGTCTTTCATCTTCTAACTGCTGCTACCTTATCCGCTCATCCTTCTTCACTCATCCTTCTTCACTCATCAGATCCATTCTTCAGTTTAATCCAACCAACTACAAATTCTCATTAGCAGTGAAAAATCATCGTATCTATTAGATCCATCTCGGCCCGACTAGGATAATAGTTCTGATGATTGATTTTGTTAACAGAGAATAAAACCAAATTTTCTTCATTATTTTCTTCAAAGATTATCTCGATTTTTCCTATCGATTCTCTCATCTGAGATGAGTTTCTATCTCGTCTTTGGGTTTGTTGGATATTTTAAATATGTCGAGAAATTTGATTTGGGTTTAAAGAAGTTTTTCTATGCTTGAGTGTTTGTGGGTTTTTGATGCTTAAAGTTAAAAGTTTTTATTTTTATTTTTTGTAGAAATCTGAACTATCTCCTCTTTCAGTTCTTCTCACAATCATCTGAACTATCTTTTTTGTTTATTCTTTTGTTTTTTTTCACAAAGTAATTTCAGATCTATGTACTTGAGTTTCAAATATACCCTAAACTTACCCGAAATCCTCATATCTTCAAACCCGTTTTAGAGAAATCAAATCCATCTTTGAATAACCTGGTTTCACAAACACAAGAGAATAGATTTTGAGACTCAATATTTGCAATTTTTTGTGAAGAAGAATCAGGTAAACTTCTCCATCTCGCTATCGGCTTGATTTGGCTTTGCATCTCTCTTTATCTATCTTTGTCTTGTAATTCTACTTTAGCGATTATGTGATCTATTGTGATGCAGTGATGTTGATTCAAGAATTTCTTCATGGCCAAACAATTGATGGATAAGGCGATTATTAGAATTACTGGGTGTATTTCAACTCTATTCAATCAATTTCCCTTAATTGTTAAACTGGATCTTAGCTTCGGATTTGTGTGTTTGCAGATGTTATTTGGGTGATTTGTTAGTCTAAGTTCACTTGGATCTGTTTGTCTGAAATGCATAATCACTACATAATCACTACATTCGTTTAATGGGTTTTTATATATTGTATCTAATATCATGCATCGTCTATGAGAAATTAGTACTGCCAATTTCCAAGATGTTCTTTGTAGTTTCATATCTTAAATCGATCACATTCATTTTAAATATTTAAGTTCTAAAACAGAATTCATGTAATATGTGAATTGAATTCTCTAAGTATCCATGAATTGTGAGTTTCGTGTTTACATGAGTTTTAAATGGTGTTGTTTGAATAGCTCTACTGCTGGTCAAGAGTAATATGGTAGCCTTATGTGGACAATGCTTAAGCTGCTGGATTAATCATAAGATTATTTATGATTAATCTGATATACAATTCTCTAAGTATCCAGCTTAAGCTGCTACTTAAGTTGTTGTTTTAACTCTCATTTGCTCTAGCCTGAAGGATTTATTTCTATCTCTAATTTTTGCACAAACTTTTGCAAAAACAAGGAATGGGTACTTTACTAGTTCTTTGATACGCTTATATTGATGTAAATGTGTTTGTCATGTTTGTTTACCATTGGTTGATTAATATTTGTTTCTGATAGTACCTTTGAGTGAATGTTGGCATTCTTTGAGCTTTTTGAATTTATGATTTGGACATCCTCAACTTTGTTGGATTAAATTTCATAATGATTGCTTTCCCTTTTAGTGTTTTATCTTGTTGATTCACCATTTAGTATTTTTGATAATTCCAAGTGCTCAGTATTCAGGGGTTTATTTTGGTAAGTTTTTATTTATCTTCTCCTTGCTTGGTTTGATCTCAGGATTCCAAGTATGTCATTCTTTGGGTGGAGGATGATGCTTAGTTTTTCTTTTTGTCCCATCACCTAAAGTTTCGGATCTCGTGGTTGCCCCTTACAATGCTACTTTGTCTGTTCATCAAATTGTGGAGAACCTCGATGAGTGTATGGTCTTGATAATGAAGCTCTTTATGATATTTGCTTTAGGACTCTCAAGCTCAATACTATTAGTCAGTAATCTTTCTACCTTGAACTCGTATATTTTTTTGTTTTTATTTAGCAAGATTTCTCAAGTCGAGTTCAATTGTCCAGAAACCTCAAACATCAATCCCATTCCCCGCTCCACTTTTTCATGGTCGGATTTGCTCCACTTACATCCTGTGGATCTCAAAGAATACGTAGCTCATAGTGTACCGTAACTTACCCAAAGCAGATGTGAGAATTAGTATGTTAATTAGGGTTTGTTGGATTCTCATTCTTCATGTGTTTAATCTTAAATTTTTTGATTTAGTTAAAAAAATTATTTCCAATCTTAATTATGTATCTAATTGATTTGGATGAACAAATAGAGAAGTGGGTTTGTTTTGAAAATTGAATTCAGTTGATACTTGTGTTATACTTCGATGTTCTAACTATTTCTTCCTTGGAATTATCTTTGTTTCAAATTGGTGAGATTTAATTTTGCGGGAAGTTAATATAGAGAATGCGACTTTGTGAAGGCAGGCCACACCAATGGAAACGGTCGATAAAAGATTTTCTCGAGGTCCTTGTATAGTTTGATAGTTGTGTTATACTTCGATGTTCTCACTATTTCTTCCTTGGAATTATCTTTGTTTCAGATGGTGTTTCAGAAAGATGAGTGTCCGACTGTACCTCCCCTTTCAAATCGTAGGAGTTTGTATCCCAATTTAAAGAGATTAGGCATGCATGTTAAACTTGAGGGTGGGTTATTATGTTATATATTGGTGATTGGCTTTTGCTTACACTCATAACTAGTCTTTGATTGCCTCTTATTTGGCTTCTTTGTAGACGAAGGGCACAATAAGCTGACCGATAGATTTTGTGTGTGTGAAGTTGGAGAACGTGTGACAGAGGATGCTGCCAAATTCTCGTATGTCTCTTAATTCTGGTTTTTACAAACTCTTTTATGGGTTCATTCTACCTTCCCTAAGTCTCGATTAAATCTAGTGCAATTCACATAACCTATTGTTTGATGTGCTTTTTTTTATTGTCAACAATCTGCTGCAGAGACTTCTCAAAAAAAAAGATGTTCCAATATGTCCTTGTGCCATTTTGCTGCTGGAGTTCCTCCACTGGAGAAACTGAATATTTTCCGTAGCGCCGCCTCTTTTTGTTTTACTTCGCAATTTGTTATTCGCTACTTCTTATTGTGTTGGTGTTGGTGTTGCGGTTGATGGTCCTTGTCATGGGAACCACAATACCTAGTATTCATACGTGAGGGGAGAAATAGACTTCATAAGTTTCGAGCATACAGATTCTTCGGGTAATTCAACTGTGGCAATTAGAACCTCTTTCTTAATATCCTTCTTAAGATGACTCCGAGAATGCGATTGCATCTTAGAATGCGCCAGATTTTCATAAGCATTTTTTTTTCTTGCTCTTATAAGCTGAGATTTTCACCAATCTAAATGTCTCGTTTAACTGTTTAATTTGGTTTCTGCTTGTTTTTGCGGATCGTGGTTACTACTCAGAGAGACTGTCACACTTTTCGTAGCCTTGAAAGTTCGTTATAGAGATAGAATTACAATCTTAAGAGGGAATCATGAGATTCGGCAAATTACTCAAGTGTAAGTTATGCTTTAATCTTTTGTTGTGATTAGCCTAGTTTGTGTTAGAATTAGAGCTTGGAATCCATTACTTGATTTGAGTAATCGGATCCATCTCAAAAGTTTATTGTGATTGTTAATCGCCTCTTTGGTTTGTTTTGGGTCCGGTTTATAGATTTATTCTTTGTCCTGGATGTTTTCCTCTCGGATGTGCTTTGTACGTTCTCATGTTATACAACTCTTTAGTGTATCACATGTTGAGAAGAATTTATCATAATAAGTCGGTTTATGTTAGAATTAGAGCTTGGGATCTATTCCTTGATTTGAGTAAATACCGGTTTCATCTAAAGTTCGGTGTCGGCGTTATTTTTAGGTTACGTTATTTTTAGGTTCCTTGATTTTAGGTTACATTATTTTTCTTCAACGTTCTAATGACGTTTTTTTCCATTGCAGGTTATGGGAGAACTTGTTGGGGTCGTTAAGATAATGCATCAACAGATCTCGGGATGCCTTCGAAATAACTCGTACGTAGTTATAACGAATTGATCATTATCACTTATAATTAACTACTTGGTCTATTGAAAGCTTTGAATTTATAGAATTTCTTAGTAGCATAGTTCACTTGCATTCTTAAACAGCATCAGCAGAGACCAAAACAAAATTCTCCAAGGTTGGGTCCATCCGGCTACTTGCACTGGATTTATTGAGAAGTTGAGCTTGTTTTTATTTGGTTGGAGCTCACAAGTGTTGGCTTTCAATTATTTTTGGTTAAATTTCATAATGAGCGAGAACATTGATAGTTTGTGGAGAGTTTGTAGATCCGTAAAATGTATGAATTGCAGTTTTGAATATATTGCAGTGCTGTGTTTCGCTTGTAATCGTATTGACGTGCCCTGTGTTTCGTTGTAATCGTATTACGGGCCTTTAAACGGAAGCCTGTGTCCATCATAATGACCCTGCTACCCATATTTTTTTTATTTGTTATTAGAAAATTGTCACTAAGTTAATTGTGACTAGAAATTGTGACAAAAGAGAACACGTGTCACCATTACCGTGTTGTTATAAATGAAACTAACAATTTAAATGTTACAAGAATCGTGACAACAAAGACACTTGTCCCCGAAGTAGTTGTTGCTAAATTTTGGTAACATTTATATGTGTTACTATAACCATGTGACGAAAGGGGACACGTGTCCCTGGCCGAATTGTTGTAGTTTTTGTGTAACAGCTAAAACCGTTAAGATAAATGTAACAAATATGACACGTGTCGCAATCATAAAATTAGGTCAATTGTGACTATTAATTATTGTAACGCTTTTAAATGTGACTGTATCTGGCAATTGTCACGATATAAACGTTACAAAACTCCATCACAATTATTAATAACGGCCTATTTGTCACAGGCTATACCCGTTACAAATTTAATAAGTAACAGGTATAGCCTGTGACAAAATTCCTGATTTGGTGTAGTGTAAGGAGGAGGACTGTCATGAACATCATACCCATTTCATGGACAAGGATGTAAGTACACTTATTTATCTCCATCGCCACGTGTACTAGCAAAGATCCACATGGAGGCCACGTCATAGAGAGGCTTGATACGTGGAGGCACCCATGGTGTCTAGAAAACGTGCCATATGTCAAGGCCAACGGTCGAAGATGAAGGAGCATCCAAGGCAGACAACACCACGCAACATCAGAGAGTTATTTTACCCCATCACAAGATGAGAGGCAATCAACGGCTGAGGATAGTCCAGCTGACACAGACGTGACAAGAGAGGACTGACACCGCCTGACGCAGACTGAACCGCCCCAACCACTCGCATTCAATGCGATTCGGAGGGCACGTGTCGGACGACCAACGGACAAAACGAGGATTGGTCCGCGTAATGTACTTGGGCACTGCAGAAGCCTCGGAGTGACAGGGATGTCCGCGGACCTGGCACAGAACACAAGAGGATAAGACCTCAACAACTCTCTGTCAGTGGACCCACTCGATTTGGCTATATATATGTGAATCCCTTCCACTAAAAAAGGGAGGATGGAGAGTAGAACTAAGGAATAGGAAAGAGAATAGTGAGAAGTAAGTAGGCGTTTATGGAGAATCTCTCCATAAACCACGTATATCATCGCTCCCCCCTTTACTTTTGTGACCGTTTACTTCATAATGAATATCTCCGGATCCGTGGATGTAGGCCTTAGTGTTGAACCACGTAAATCATCATCTCCTTTAATTTTAACACTTGTATGGTTCCATTTATGTGTTGATGTCTCAAATCTACCATTTCGGGGATGATGACGAGATCATGATGAACCCCATGGGCTCGGAATCTATGAATCATCATCTACCTAGGCTTATTACACTTTACTCGCACTTTAATGCACGTATTCATCTCACATTAAGATTGTTTGTGATCACGCGGATCATACCTGATTTCCGTGCCCACAAAGGAATGGGAAAAAAATATTGGCGAGAATTCGGGGAAGGAGGCCTTTATGCGGAAGTCAGGATTACGAGGTTGGGTCGGAGGTTGAGTGGCAGGGTAAAGGGGGTTGCTGGGCTGGCATTACCCCGTTTACAGGGAGAGTTTTCAAGAAATGACTTGGATTCCAAGTATCATAACTTTAGGAACAGGATAAAAAAACAAAATTGGAAACCTAGCTAGAAACCTAACATGCTGAGTTATATAATGTAGTTGTCTAAAGGTTTAGGGCTATACGTTCCTTGGATATTTTTCCTCCTCGCATCATCAAAGCACTTGAGAAACAAGACCATAATCAATAAAATAAAAACCTGGGAAAGCAATGAAGGTAAATAATTAAGCAAAATAACTGTTTACTTATTCATTAATGTTAACGAGATGATCAGTAATCCAATTTTAATGTGAATCTAATTGTGTTCTTTTCTTTATTTGTAATAACAGAAAATGATGGTAGTGAAGATGGATATAAGTGATGAGAAATACAAACTGAAGGCTATGAAATCTGTTTCGGGTTTCGCAGGGGTTGATTCAATATCATGGGATATGAAAGAAGCACGGAAGAAACTGACAATAACTGGAGATATTGATCCTGTTGATATTGTAACCAAATTAAGAAACCATTCTCATACAGAATTACTACTAGTTGGTCCAGCAGAAAAACCAGAGGAGAAAAAAGAACCAGAAAAGAAGAAAGAAGAACCGAAAAAAGAAGAACCCAAGAAGAAAGAAGAACCAAAAAGACACTACTGCTACTGCCGCCCTTACGCTAATGAAAGCCCTAATACTTATTGGAGAAATCAAGGTTATCATTGGGAATTAGGTTATTGATTTCGGAGTACACTTTGCAGACTTAAAATGTGCAAGTCTCATCTAGAGCTAGCAATGTTGTCAACATTTTTGATCGGTACAAACAGGCAGCTTTTATTGCTGATGCCAATTTAGATTCAAGTGTACCTATATAATTTTTTTTTTTTTTTTTTTTTTTTAATTATTATTTAAATGAACGTGTTTGAGTTTTTGAGTACTATGTCTAAGTGTCTTAACTTGCTGCTCTTATACGAGAATAAAAACATGTTTTCGTAACTATCAGCCTATAACTTCACCTCCAGTCATAGATGTCACCCATACTATCATCCTGCGGTCGCAATGGTCAAGTCCTCCAGCATCTATCGTCAGGCTTTTTTTCTTGTTTGGTATGTTTTGACCAAAACTCAATTTTGGTAGCTACATTTGTCCAATTTGTTGATTGATTACACCTATGCATGCTATGAATCTCAGCACCTAAATATTCAGTCGGTCGGGGAACTCCCTCATGTAATATTTCTTTTTAAAGCATGTGTTCTAAAAAGGAATTTGCTAACAAGGAAAAAAGTTTAATTTTCTTAAATATAGCAAATTTCGAATTTTGCTTGGTATTTTCTTAAAATAAACTAAAGTATAAGGTTTTGCAAGTCTATATAAGCGTATTGCATAATGTAGTTCGAATAAGTTTTTGACTAATAGTATAAATTAGTTTCTCCCTTTCGTCGCCCTGCATCAACTACTACTGGACGCAATGAAGGTAGCAAGATATTAAATGTTTCCTACTTCATTAACTGAAGTATAATCTTCACATGCCAATAAGATCATCAGTACTCAAATTTTAATTGTGTTTTTTTTTTTGTGTAACAACAGAAAATGATGGTAATCAAGTTGGATATCAGTGATGAGAAGTACAAACTAGAAAAGTGACCAAGTTCTGAGATTACATAAATTACTACAAGTTCTGAGATTACATAAATTACTACATTGTGTTTTTACCTGCATGGTCTGTCAGCATCCTACCTGACTGCAAAAACGTCATATTCAATTCCGCAAAGGTTTGACTTAGCAATTTGCAAGACATATTTGTCTTCTATTATTCTAGTGACTTGGGTGTATCATGGTGTGCTTGCCGGTATGTGTTCATACTGGACCTTATGATTTTCTTGTTATCTGGCAGATAAACTCCCAGGTTGTGAAACAAAAATTCCATCGTCAGTCTGACGATAAGATTGATAACTATGCAGCAGAGTTTCAGTCGGGATGGAGTTGGTTTGTTGAATCTGTAGGTTAGGGTTGGAAGAGATGGAGACCTTTAGCTTGGAAGGTGAGAGAGAAAAACGAATGAATGGAGTTTCAGGGTTTAGGGTTCAGAATAGTGAAAGCGCGCAATTCTAAACCCTAGAGAAAGACTTGGTATTACACGCAGAACCTATGTGCGGATTGTTGTTTAGGAATAGCACGGCAATTGGGCATGGACCACTACAAAATAATACTCCACATATATAGCCCAATTTGATATAGGGTCCGGTTATTGTTTTAGCTGCGGCCGCAAGAGATTACTTGTTAAGGTTAGTTGGGATCCAAGAGTGCGATAACAGGTCTATGAGTTTCGCTATCGTATGATAATCCGGACATTGTAGGTGTTGCTGGATAGTTAGTATTGAGGGCGACAAGTTGTTTCCATTTATGGTGTAAGTTACGGTATTGATCCTCAAGCTAACAAAGGAACTACTAAGCCAAATTGAGTTGTCATTGGTCTACGGCTGTTACACCTTGGCTAAACGTGTACCCATGATCAAAGAGATACTCGTTTATATGTAAAGGAGCAACACAAAAGTCCAGTCATACCAACCTTTAAAGAGAGATTCCTCTGTTTAAGGTGGAGGACTGTCATGAACATCATACCCATTTCATGGACAAGGAATGGGAAAAAAATATTGGCGAGAATTCAGGGAAGGAGGCCTTTATGCGGAAGTCAGGATTGCGAGGTTGGGTCGGAGGTTGAGTGACAGGGTAAAGGGGGTTGCTGTGCTAGCATTACCCCGTTTACAGGGAGAGTTTTCAAGAAATGACTTGGATTCCAAGTATCATAACTTTAGGAACAGGATAAAAAACAAAAATGGAAACCTAGCTAGAAACCTAACATGCTGAGTTATATAATGTAGTTGTCTAAATGTTTAGGGCTATACGTTCCTGGGATATTTTTCCTCCTCGCATCATCAAAGCACTTGAGAAACAAGACCATAATCAATAAAATAAAAACCTGGGAAAGCAATGAAGGTAATTAATTAAGTAAAATAACTGTTTACTTATTCATTAATGTTAACGAGATGATCAGTAATCCAATTATAATTGTGTTCTTTTCTTTCTTTATTTGTAATAACAGAAAATGATGGTAGTGAAGATGGATATAAGTGATGAGAAATACAAACCGAAGGCTATGAAATCTGTTTCGGGTTTCACAGGGGTTGATTCAATATCATGGGATATGAAAGAAGCACAAAAGAAACTGACAATAATTGGAGATATTGATCCTGTTGATATTGTAACCAAATTAAGAAACCATTCTCATACAGAATTACTACTAGTTGGTCCAGCAGAAAAACCAGAGGAGAAAAAAGAACCAGAAAAGAAGAAAGAAGAACCGAAAAAAGAAGAACCCAAGAAGAAAGAAGAACCAAAAAGACACTACTGCTACTGCCGCCCTTACGCTAATGAAAGCCCTAACACTTATTGGAGAAATCAAGGTTATCATTGGGAATTAGGTTATTGATTTCGGAGTACACTTTGCAGACTTAAAATGTGCAAGTCTCATCTAGAGCTAGCAATGTTGTCAACATTTTTGATCGGTACAAACAGGCAGCTTTTATTGCTGATGCCAATTTAGATTCAAGTGTACCTATATAAATTTTTTTTTTTTTTTTTTTTTAATTATTATTTAAATGAACGTGTTTGAGTTTTTGAGTACTATGTCTAAGTGTCTTAACTTGCTGCTCTTATACGAGAATAAAAACATGTTTTCGTAACTATCAGCATATAACTTCACCTCCAGTCATAGATGTCACCCATACTATCATCCTGCGGTCGCAATGGTCAAGTCCTCCAGCATCTATCGTCAGGCTTTTTTTCTTGTTTGGTATGTTTTGACCAAAACTCAATTTTGGTAGCTACATTTGTCCAATTTGTTGATTGATTACACCTATGCATGCTATGAATCTCAGCACCTAAATATTCAGTCGGTCGGGGAACTCCCTCATGTAATATTTCTTTTTAAAGCATGTGTTCTAAAAAGGAATTTGCTAACAAGGAAAAAAGTTTAATTTTCTTAAATATAGCAAATTTCGAATTTTGCTTGGTATTTTCTTAAAATAAACTAAAGTATAAGGTTTTGCAAGTCTATATAAGCGTATTGCATAATGTAGTTCGAATAAGTTTTTGACTAATAGTATAAATTAGTTTCTCCCTTTCGTCGCCCTGCATCAACTACTACTGGACGCAATGAAGGTAGCAAGATATTAAATGTTTCCTACTTCATTAACTGAAGTATAATCTTCACATGCCAATAAGATCATCAGTACTCAAATTTTAATTGTGTTTTTTTATGTGTAACAACAGAAAATGATGGTAATCAAGTTGGATATCAGTGATGAGAAGTACAAACTAAAGGCCATGAAATCTGTTTCTGGTTTCGCAGGGGTTGATTCAATATCATGGGATATGAAAGAAGCGCAGAAGAAACTGACAATAACCGGAGATATTGATCCTGTTGATATTGTAATCAAACTGAGGAAACATTGTAATGCAGAACTGGTTTCAGTTGGGCCAGCAAAAGAACCAGAGAAGAAGAAAGAAGAACCAATGAAAGAAGAACCGAAAAGGAAGAACCAAAGAAAAGCCAACATAGAGCTTCTTAGAATCAGTCACAAATATTCAAGTGCACGTAAACAATTTCCTTTCCTCTTTTTTTGTAAATATGGTATGATTTAGATTTTTTATTTTTTATTTTGAACTCAATTGCGTTATTTAGTTCCGAGGGCATCCCCTAAACGGTAAAGGGCACAACACTAAGCTTTACCTTGATCACCAATATAATACGAGTATGCATATTACTCTCAGCAGCCAGATATACTCAGGGAGTTCGCTACCAATCTGTAATCTGCTGCACAACATTGAAATTTGCAAAACTATGATCACCGAGTCCGCTTTAATATATTTCATGAAGAGTGCAGCTAAATATAGTGATGCCAAATCCAATGCGCTTCTGTTTTGTTTTTTATGTTACAAAAATTTCTTTAACATCAAGGCTGCTCTTACTGACGTCCACAGTATGAGCTGACATTCAAAAAGTGCGGCAATAAATCCCGATTCATAGAGGGATTCTCTACTTTGCTTGAATCCCTTTGTGTATCACATCTCCGAACACAGAGAGGTAAAAAAAAAATGAATGATCATTATGTGTTTTTAATTACACATATAGGGAGAATAGCTTCAAAAACTCATTTAAATATAGTTAGGTCCCGTTAAGCGGAAAAATGTACTGTTCTTGTTTCCATTGTAAGTTCTAATGTTGACATAATCAAAATTACGATGTACAAAAACCGTTTTCGATTATGTTATCTTCCTTGGCTGACAATGAGCTCGAGGTAGTAACACACATGGTCGAATAGTTTGGAAGGCATATGCAGGTCAATTCTCATCGCCAGAAACCAAATTTTTGATCATACTTCATAGTATCACCATTATCGGCAACTCTAAGCATCTTTAGGTATTCAAATAATACCTAATATATAATCACTAGTTTCTCTTTTAGGGTTTTGTAAGTGGGGTGTGGAACAAGACTCTAGTGTATTTATATGGGTCTAGTGAAGGTGCATTTGGGACTAAATGGTTCGTTGTCAGAACCAGGCTGCTGCTTTTGGGAGTGAGAGAAACACATAAGCTTCGGAATGCTCCATGAGTATCGACTACCAAAAGCTCTACGTTCGAACAACTGACCACAAAATTAAGGTTGTATAAAAAAATGTACTGCAAAAGTTAACAGACAAAGGGACATCAAACTAAGAATTCATATTAAATTCAAACGGTGCATGCTGCATGAAAGCATGCATTACCCAACATTTGTTGTAATAGTCTGAAAGTTTCTTGGATAATTAAGGAAAAGAAGATAAAAAACTGGCAGAATTCCCACAACATCATCTTAATTTCATTGGATCCAAGAAGGCTGTGGAAGTAATGTTGGCATGGGCTTCAGCGCAAACTGCACTTGCATCATAATTTTATCACGATCAGTTAAGTTACTGTTTGCGAAAAATGAGGGATAGCAGAGCTCTTCAACTCTTCTAGTTCGGGTATTGAATTCCCAGATGTAGTGCTTGCAACCGAGCAAAACAACATCACGATCTAATGGACTGATGCCTAATACCAGCATTTCCTCACCTGTCGAAGTAATCATTTCTGCTAAGTTATCGGGTAATCCAACCTCCTTGTGCAACAACTTCCAGTTGTCCTCATCGAGCACCCAAACACTCAAAATGAATAGAGAGTTTCCAGATTTTATTCTCGCATAACAGATGGAGCCTTCTGACTCCCCAATAATACTACATCCAACTTTATATATATATCTATCATCTAATTCTTCATCTGGCATGTCGATCAAACTACATTGATGATCGCCATCAGTTATGTTATTGTGGTTGATATTGTAAGCTACTAATTTATTTTTCCCTACAAAACACCATTACGCATAACAACATTTTTCTGAGCAGGGAGATTCCTGGCAATAATCTGAGAGCATGAAACTTCACTGACTTTCCATTCACCCAAATCAGAAGAAAATATCTCCACGTAAAATTTCTTCGAAGGCCTCTCAAAGTTTTCAATACATACAACCTTGTAGTGACTTGGGGAAATGTTGGATGATGAATACTCTGACGAGAACAATGCAGTAACACAGAATTGATTTGCATGGGTTGGTGAAGGAAGTGATACCCATTCCCGAGTGAGGGGATTACAAACATGATGCCTTATCCGAGTATTTCCTGAACAAAATATAAAACCAAGTACCAAACCATTGCTAGAACCTAATAGGTATAATGGTTCCTTGCCTGGTTCTGAATTCAGAAACCTAAAAGAAAACCCATGTTCATGTCTAGATATAAATTGAGGATGTAAATCATGATATGCATATGTAAACTTGAAACTGTGGCCTTCACAATGTCTATGAGCAATTCCAACTGTATGAAACTGAACCCAATTTCTCTTTTTAGAATCCCTGGCTAAATAATGGTGTCGGCTTTGACAAAAAGGTGGAGTTGAGTCTGAATTTCTTTTCTGGCTAGAAAAAATAAAGTGACACTTAAATTTTTCCTCAACGTACACTTAGTCCGTTCTTAGAAAAATGTACACATATTTCAGAGAGATCAACATAATTAAAACGGCGCTAGAGAGGGATACACACATCTCTAATTAAGAACTGTGATCTAAACACAGCAAAAACCGTGATTATTGACTAATTAAGAGTTTTCTTGGGATACACACCTTCCAAAATTCCTCCTTAACCGCGTATGAACCTTCCTTATATACTTTAACCTCAGGAAACTTATAAAAGGAGTCCCTTCTCCTCAAACTCTGATAAAACTCGTCTCAAACTCTTCTTCATCCAGAAAACCTAGTATTTTTGGAGGAAATTAATTCTTGTTATAGGTTTTCACGGAGTGTTCCTCATGGGAGAAAAGGCAGGATCAGTTGCATGCGGTGAAACAGGTGAAGGTTATAGCGCATCTGAAGCAAGAGCAGTGGTACCATGGCTTGTAAAAGAATATCGCGAGTTTAATGAAGAAGATTATCGTCAAACAAAAACGCATTACGGTTTTTGTGATATTTTCGATCAAAATAAGGAAAATTGTAGAGAATTCGAAGCTGAGTTGAGTAATACTACTTTTATCAAAAACCTTCTCATCAAGGTTGGTTAATCGTTGTTTGCAGTGACGAAGATTACGATTACTCTCCATCGGGTCGGACTTATGGTGATTGTTTTCTTTGGAAACCAATGACCAAGGAGAAAATTCAGTTACCTAGATTACCAGAGTTTTATAAAGGCCTTTATAGATTAAATAGTGACTGTGTTTTGTCCTCACCTCCTCGTACAAAGATCGATAATGATAATAGTAATGATTCAATCGTTTTATTTTTCTGTTATGATTCGTTTCCAGATGACAAAGATCACACTTTTCTGTTTTGCCGCCCCGGAGAAACACAATGGAGAATACACAAGTTGTCAGAAGATTTGGTAAACTTTATATCAGGTCGCCATCCTGACTCCGTCCTTTGTTTTAAAGGTAAGTTATATTTGATGTGTAGTGATGATGACCAACTAGATGCACACCTAGATCATCACCTAGAGATCGAACACAGCAAGGGTGCTGATCTCACCATCTCTATTAAGTCGCTCCACGTGAAAAAGGTGTTGTTTTCATTAATAGGAAAAACATACTCTGTGTCATATTATTTAGAATCTCTTGATGAACTTTTCAGGGTTGACATAATTCACCGTTCATATGGTGTTGAAGTCAACTCAATAGAAGTGGTGAGGTTGAATTTCTCGTCAATGGAATGGGAGAAGGTGAACAGTTTAGGAGATCATGTTCTATTCTTTGGCGAGCACACCACAGCTTGTAGCTCAGCAGCTGAGTTGGGCTTCACAGGTGGTTGTTTGTATTACTGTCCCCGCTGTGAAAGATGTCTGCGCAAGTTCAAAATTGAAAGTACTGGTGATACCGTTACTATTCCACCAGAACCTTTTTCTTGCACAGACTGGGTTATGATGCATGTTAATGAGCAGAGAAGAGCAGCAAATGAGTTTAATGAAGACACTCTTGGGTTAGACTATAATCATTTTCGTTCAGCATGTAAAGTAAATACAGAGATGACACCGGAAGTACAAAAGATATCGTGTTTATCTCCTTGGTTGTTGTTCTCTAGAGACCACAATCGTACTATATTCAGTGCCGTAAACCCGATGTATAATGGCGAAAACTACTCCATCAACATCCCCGATCTAGCAGACTGTATAATTCGTTTTCAGAAGGGAGGCTGGCTACTAATGACAAGAAATAATATCATATTTTTCTACAATCCCCTCACACGAGATATGGTGAAACTTCCAGACATGGATAGGGCTTATTGTCATTCAGTCGTTTCAATTTCTTCCTTACCGATTTCTTCAGACTGCATAGTTTTTGCTATGGATGAAAGGGACAACCAAGTTTTCATTGATTTCATCAGAAAGGAGAAGCGCAATGGAATTCTTGTGTCTTTAATAATACTCACACTAGGAACCCATTCCTTGACACCGCATTTTTTCATGATGGGGATTTCTTTTGCGTCGATCTTCTTGGAGGTGTGGGGAGTTTTTCTGCAAATGATAACAGTTGGAAAGTTCTCAAGGAACCTCGTGAACGATATTTTGGTGATTCTCCAGGTTTCTTAGTCGAGTGTGGAGGAGATCTTTTATTAGTAAAATTAGAATGTGATAACTTACATAAAGATGACGAAAAATATTATGATGACTGGAATGGGTTAAAGTCGGTCAGGATTTTCAGATTGAATTTCTCGGAGATGGAATGGATTAAAGTTGAGAATTTGGGAGAGCATGTATTATTCCCTTAGCAACACCTCATGTGTATCGGCAGTTGCTCCAAATAGAAGCATGAAGGGAAATATATATTTCCCAAGATTACATCTGAGTGGCGGTGGGGTTGTATTTTATTCACTTGAAACAGGTAGTTATCACTCTACTGGGAGCCAGCATTCTGCAAACAATTTATCTAACACAGAAGGATGGTTAAAGAACTGCACATGGATCGAACCCAATCAGTTGATGTCCGTTACTACTGAGGAGCTTGACTGGCTCAAGACACCTTTGGAAAGTAAGTGATATAGTTTTGGCTCCTTAATTTCACTAATTAAACTTGTTGCAGAGGTTTTTGTTTTCTTTTGACACTAAAACTAAGTTTATTGTTGTGGACCCTTTTCTTTTAGTAGTTTCAAATTTCATTATTTTTGTTGCTTACATTGTCATTATTTGTAATGCTACTATGGATAGGTTCATATCTTTGAAATCAGATAAGGAAGCGGACAAACTTTCTCGAGATGGAGTGATAAACAACGAAAATTTGGGGCTCGCCAAAAGATCTTGCACCCGTGACAAGAAGAAATCCTAGTTTGCTGGTTTTGCTTGTTTTAGTGTGAGTTGGTAGGCTTTTGATAGGCTTTGCTTTTTTTCTTTGTGCTCTCTTGGAGTTTTTAGGGGGTGCCTTTTGGAGGTGCTTTTCCTTTCCTTTATTTTTTTTGGATGATGCCACTTTGTAGCACCGTAGGTGCTTTTTCTTATGTAATTATTTTTATCAATATCATGCAACATTTTTCCCAACCTAGGTCACTTGGACTTGCTACTTTTTCCCATGTATCGTTATCATTTATGACAACAACTTCTTCTTCCATAGCCTTTATTCAAACCGGTTCTTTTGATGCTTTTTCAAAATTATCCGGTTCAACTGCGCATAATAGTTGCATCTTTCATACACTTCACTCAACCTATGCATCTTCTTTGGTGACGATGGTGGTGATGTTGATGCACTAGTACTTGGAGACATACTTGGAGATGCTCCTTGTCTTGTATTTGGAGGTGTTTGAGGTTGTTCTTCCTCATTTTCTTCACCTTCTTCAACTTCATTTGTTGCTGAATTTTCTTGCTCTTCATCAACAATAATGATTCTCTTCTCAATTTTACCTTTCTTCCCAATTCCATTAAGTTCCTTCATCAAACAAGACATCACGACTTGTAATCATTGTGTTGCTCTTCAAGCTAAACAACCTATAACCTTTTGATTGGAGGCTATAGCCGAGAAATACACATTTCTCACTTGATTCATCAAGCTTTGTTCTCTTCACCTTTGGAATTTGAGAATAACACACACTACCAAACACTTTAAGATGCCTTACCGATGGTTTTCTCCCACTCCATGCTTCAAAAGGAGTTTTATCCCATGCGCTTTTGTTGGACACATATTCATCAAGTAGACGGCGGTGTTGACGGCTTCGGACCAAAAATCATAATTTTTCTCCATGAAAAAGTGGTATCAAGGTTGTTGAATATATAGACTTGAGTTATCGCTACTTGCCATTGATTTGGTTGATGATTGATTGAAGAAATTAGGTTTTTTTCTTTTAGATCTAGTTTTTGAGAACTTTGAATGTTGCTGATTTTTGAGATTTAATTTTTACTTGATCTATCTTCCGATACTCACCTGTTAGATTTTGCAGATTTGATAATGGAGAAGTGGGAAACTAATAGTTTCTACTCACTCTCTCTTGATTTTCTTT
>JAJJWW010009298.1:0-77348 GCA_023531295.1 Papaver armeniacum | reverse complement strand
CGATTATACGGTTGTCTCAAATTTCTTTCTTTGGCTAAATCACCAATTTTGGGTATTTAGGAGCTACTATAATCGGTAGTCTAGTGAGGTTATTTTACCTACCGATTGTTATAGAAGCTTTGATGCGCGCTTGGCACAAAATTAATATAATCGGTAGTATAATATAGCTACTAAGCTTCCGATTGCGTTATTATAATCGGGAACAAAATAGCTTCCGATTGTGTAAGGGCATTAACGTATTCTCCGCGTTTTTGGACATCCCTTAACGTTGTATATGGGTTGGGAATAAAAAAGTCGCCCCTAATTCTTTCGGGGTCGCCCCTAAAAGTGCAAGGTACTTAAACTAATTTCTAATTTTTATATTTAAAAATCGAAAAGTAAACGTGCTACACACAACCTTTAAATGTAGGACATCAGATACAAAGATCTTTTGAGTTGACAATATCATCAAGACCGTCACTCTAAGATAAAACAACTGCTAATGTGCTATGCTATTATTGGTAGGGCTCAACGGCACTAAACGTAACGGATATTACTGCCGCTGTCGTTGCCATTAAAATTATCGGATATCCGATATCCGGTAAGTTCCGACGGAAATCTGAAATTCAATTCCATTACCGTTACGTTGGACTTACTGGATATCGGATATTTTCCTGGATAATTTCAATTATCAAACTCTCTACAATGCACCACCATCTTCCGTGAAGATTCTTCACAACCATTTCAATTCATCAACACCACAATTTCATGGAACCGCATCTCAATTAGCAAAGACCGTCCCCGTAACCATTCAAATTAACATCATTAGACCACAACAGACCCATTTGAATCATTTTTGTCATTAATCAAGCATAACAACAAAACCATCTTCCATGTAAATCGATCTAGATTTGATTCCGACACAAGTAATTTCTTTCTTGTTTTCTTAATTTCTTGTTGTAAAATCGAATTGGAAACAAACCCATCTATGATTTCTTCTGAAACCTCATATATTCATCAATTTTTGTAACCCATATGAACATCTACACTAGCAACTTCTTCTTCTTCTTCCTCCCTAATTCGAAATCAACATCATCAATTCAAAATATGTGTTCTCGAATTCACAATCAAACCCAACTCTCCACGAAATCAAACCAAACTCTCCACCAAATCCTAGTTTCACAAATCAATTCCAAAACCCTAAATTAAGCTTCAAAATCATAATTAATACAAAATTGAATTTCAGAAAGAAAAATAACTAGACAGGATATATTAGGAAATGATGGTGGTACTGGGATTATGAGACGAAATAGATGAAGAAGAGGAAGATTCAGATGAAGAATAGATGATGGAGAGGTAAGTTTTCTGGGAGTAAAGATATGAACGAGGAAGTGAATGGGTGTATAGCCTAGGTATAGTAATTTGCACGCGGACACATGTTATCGGATATCGGAAGTAAAGCTAATCGGAATACACAATTCCACTACCGTTACATTAAGAGGAAAATATCCGTTAACTTATCGGATACGGATATCCGTTTACCGCTATGTTGGATGGTAGCGATAGCAGTTACGGATAATCGGTATAGGATTTCGATAATCGGTATCCATTGACATGCCTAATTGTTGGATAATAATGTGGAAAGTCAAAGACAAACAACTACAAGCAACAAAATTCCACTGCTTTGGATGGGCTTTCATTATTCTCTTGTATCTTGGGAATTTGACGGATGGGACGTCACCTTCTTCTCTTTTTCCTTAATTCCTTTATTATAGTTTTCATATCTCATTATTCCTCAGTCATGATCATGGTTGAGCTGCTGTTGGGCCATTTTCTCATTACTTTTTCACTTGAATAATCACTAAATTTGGAGACCATAGGTCCATAGGAGAAGGTCATGTAGAAGTGTGTATCCTTATATCATTTTGTCTTTGAACATTTTGTCTTTGAACATTTTGGAAAAGCTCATTTTCACTTTCCAATGCATTCCTTATCCCGCATTATGAAATTCATTAATGGGAATGTTGTCTCAAGCAAACCTAATCTTTACGCTTAAATACTCATTTTTTTATTAACTTTGGAAGACTTTTATGGAGATTAACTAACCTAATCTTTTTGATCAAGTGACTAATTAAGTTGTTTTGTATTTTTATGGGAAGAAATATTATTCTACAAGAAAATGCGATGCGAGCATTTCCCAAGAATGCATGGGTCATGAGGAAATGCATCATGGGTGCAAGGATTGAATTCTGTAAGCCTCCTGCGAGTTTCAGCTTGAGCAGGCAGTTCTTGGTAATGACATGCATGATTTTGCCTAGTGGTGAAATGAATGATTTCATCCCAAGATAAATGAAAAATAAACCAAGCGTGGGAGAGACTGTTTCCATGTGGCTGACTACATGGACCCAGAGTCGACATGCCTAGGCTTATCGACAACGGAACAAGCGATGGTATACACCAGTATATTTTTCTGCATCCTTTCTAGCGTATGCAACCTTCTAATCTTATTTTTCTTACTTTAGTTTTCGAAATTAAAGTAATGCTAATAAGTTTTTCCAAGCATGAGTGTAATAGAATCGTCTGTTAATTACTTAACTAATCAAATGAACACGCTCATGCAAAAACACCAAAAACATCGGCAGTTATTTTTGTGAGAACTTTTATGCCCTTTTAATGAAACTTATGTTAAAAACACCGGAGAAAACATCTATTGTCATTTCTGCGAGAACCTTCTAGCCCTTTCGTATTTACATTGTCATCAATAAACTTAATTGTGTGATATAGCAATAAAACCATAATCTTTTAGATTAGAAAACTAAGATCCCATGGATTAAGGTTGTATGGGGTCAATTTTTGCTCCGAGTTAGTGACCATAAATGTTGGGTGTATTCGGAAGGGTATTTTTGTCCGAGCTAGAAAAATATATAGACTAGGTCCGAATTAGTGAGTCGTGTACGATTTTTGCTCCCTCGAATCCGCTTTTTGTTCTCCCCTTTTAACAAAAATCAATTAGTGTCAAAGTCGGTTTGACAATTGGTCAGAAACCTAACCCAACATAGCTGACAATAAATGTTCTTTTTCATTAACACCACACCTTTACTACTTGATCTCAAAAAATCTTTCTGGTGGAGTAAAAGACACGGCTAGATGCGGATATACTATACACATATCACCTTTTCAGAAGCTTGGAAATGTTAAACAAGAGATAGTGTCTAATGACATTGCTTTGTGAATAAGCAATGGCCATTTCCAGATAATTTATCAGAGGGGTGAATGGGCGTAAATACCCCAAAGCTCCGTGAAAATGCCAGTTCCCCACCGCAGACTTTACCTGAGATTCTGGCGCAATTTCGCATGGTAATGCTGCGATGCAAACTACGGAGAATTCAAGACCGAGCAAAATGTACAGCTTCACATACATATTTAATGTATATATGTATACATAAAAAAATGTGGAAATTTCCGAGGAACTCAAATTCCTCTCTCTTTCAGAAGCCCGTCATTAAGTTTGTATATATGCGTAGCCCAAATGACAAGATCTACGGTTAAGATTAGTAGTTTAGATTAAATTTAAATTTTTCACAATTTATGTTGGACTAAAATAACCTTCATCCATTATATTAAAATAAAATTAGAAAAGAAAAACTCATAAGTTTACGGTCAAATAATTATGGCGTATCTGTGGGCGATATAGGTGGACCTTACTTATCCTCGCATTACTTTCAGTTCCGCTAAAACAAGAGTATGTACTCACACCGACTAATTAGGCTTAGATAGATATAATCAAGATTTGCCAACGTACATCTATTAACATTAACGACGACATGTCATGTGCATGCCCTCCTTTTCATACCATATATACTTGGTTGTGGAACTCGCAAGGAATTAAATCTTTTTTTCTTTTGAAAGACACTTGCAAGTAGGGCACAATGGAACCTATCGAAACGGTAACTAGCTCATCCATTACCGTTATCGATATTTTTACCTAATTCCGATACCGATAATTTCCATGGAGTTTTAAAAATCTAAACCGCTACTGCTCCATTAAGTTACCAGATATCGGTAATTTTACCGATAAATACCGGATGTGACAACATTATGCATAACCTATTTCTCATACTGAAAATCGGTTCAAAATAATAAACTTTTAGGTTCCAAAATCCATGCAAAACACAATGTTCCAAATTTGCTTAGTTACATGTTCTTGCAAAAAAAAAAAAAAAATAGAAAGAAATCCACAAACGGTTAAGAAAGCTTTAAAGTATTTCTAGATCCGCTTTTAAATTCAAAAACCGATTATCTCGCCATGCATCCGGTCCTTCCTTACTCCTTAATCCTTGTACCTTCAACTTCAAAGTATTTCTAGATCTGCATTTCAAAGAAAGTGAAATGTGTTAGTTAGCAATGCAAGACATATGAAAGTATATGAAGGGAATTATGGTGTCAGATAACAGTTCTCGAAATAACAATAGTGTAAATCTTGAACTTAACAATAAGAAAATAGACTAAATGCCACTTATGTCGCCGCTTAGTCTAAGGAGAAGAATATACAAAGAAAAAGAAAAGAATTTTAGTTGTTACCCTAACTTTACCTTGTCAAAACAGAGACTTGAGACCAAAAAACAACTCCAACTAAGGGGAGACTGGATTTACTTAGTGTAACTGCTTTTTTCATTGAGGAGACAGAGACGGTAAATTCTACTTTGTCTATACTCAAAGACAAATATGCAGGTAAAAAAAAGGCTGCTGAAAAAAGACAGACCACGCTTATCATGTTATATGATGGATATCTATATCTATGTAGGTATGGATGGACCTGAATGAATGAAAACATCTCATAAACATCACATGGAATGTAACCCTAGCCAAAGAAGCAAATATATTATACAACCTAGGTTGTCAATGGGGAATCATGGGTTTACATAAGACAATTCAAAAGAAACAATCATAGCAGTAGAATCCTAGATATGTTATAAGGCTCTTCTTAAAATGAGATAAGGCATCAAAACAACAAAATAAACATTATAAATATGAAAGTAAATGAAGGGAATGATGAAATGAAAGTTTACTAACCAAAGGTCATTGAGCTCCGGCAACCAATCACTTAAGCAAAGTAGTGCTTGAACCAATTCGGAGCTAATGAACTCCTCGTGAGTTGTAAGAACCCTACCACCATTACCGAACATGGATTCTGATGCTACACTTGTTATCGGAACAGCTAACACATCTCTTGCAATCTTTGCAGAGTTGGGTACTTAGGTGCATGATTCTTCCACCAACTTAATATATCAAACCTCGCTCATCTGTGCATGTGCCTTTAGGAAGTAGTGGTTCCTCCAAGTATTTCTCTAATTCTGACTTTTGAACCTCAATCTCACTATTTTCCATTATAAACTCAGCATAATCAGTATCACTTCTAGTTGATGTAGCTGCATAAGTCTCAATTCCAACTGATCCTACTCCACTAGTTGAATTACCAAAATAATCTGGAACTGAAGAGTTGCTTTCATAAGAAGAGAAAAGTTCATTGAGTGCTATATGAAATTTGTTATAATGAGTAAGATATCGCCCACCATATAATCTCTTAAAACCAAACTCTACCCATCTATCCTTGTACCTAGGATCCAAAACCACTCCAATGCTCATCAACAAGTTACACTCCTTCCAATAGCTATCAAACTTTGACCTCATCTGCGATCCCATATCTCTGATATATTTATGTGGACTAGTTTCCCATCATGTAATGCATTTATTAACATCGTATACCCCATTGTAATACATATTTGATGTTGGATACTTAATCCCGCAAATTTAGTTGAAAGCACATCAAACACTTGCAAACACTCACATATATGTATTCCTTGTTGCCAATCCTCGAGAACTTGGAAGTATAGTGAAGTTAGAATCCAATTGAGCTAGCCTAACAAAACCCTCGTCTCAATTCAATTGCATCCCTAAGCATATAAAACATGGAGTTCCATCCGTTGTCCACGTCTAAAACCAACAATCTTTCCGCAGAAGCTTTACTTGTAAAGCATTTGCAAACTTATCTTTTCTAGCCTGACTTGACTTGACATATTTCACACACTCTCTAATATTGTCTATAAATGGAGTAGCTACTTTCATCCCACATCCTACAATTAAATGCAATATGTGATTGCTACATCTCATTTGAAACAAATCCCCACCAAGACTAGACCATCCTTGCTCTTAAGCCAAGTCTTCGATTTTCCATCATAACATCATTGGCTCTAGCATTATCAACACCTATAGCAAAAATCTTATTATCTATATTCCAATCTAAGGCTACGATTTCACAAAATCTGCTTTAACTACTCCAAAGATGTGGTGATGGCACTAAAATGTATGTCAATGTTTTCTTAATTAGTTTCCATTCATCATCTATGTAATGCATTGTCACACAACAATAACCATCTTTCGTATGTTTACATGTCCACATATCTCGTTGTTAAACCGCATTTAGATGTTATTGTGTCGATAGTTCCTTGTAATTGCACTTTAAACTCAAGATACAAGTTCATGATATCATCTCTAGTTGTATTCCTACGTACATCTTAGCGAAGGATTTAGAGACTTAACAAACTCTCTAAAATATGAATGCTCAACCATGTTAATTGATAATCATGCTTGGCAATCATCTTAGCAACAAGTATCCTAGTAGCATCCGGATCATACTTCCAATTAGCTAACTTAATTTGTGTGTTACCTGCTTTGGTTGAAGTTATTTTTCTTTGTCCAGTGCTGATTCTCCTGCTCTTTTTGCGTCTTTAGATGAGATCTCAAACCACTTTGGTTCCATTTGAACTTGGTGCATCAATTTTCTTCAAACAATGTTTACATTCACCCACAATAGTTGTTACCTCCTTCCCATCTGGTCCACCTTTTTAATAATAAGTCTCTCAAATTCAAGCCATACATCGACCTTAATGTTCTTAGTTTCTTCTTTGTTTCACTAACTGGATCTTCCTCTACTTCTTGTTCATCTCTTGACGAGTTGCGTGTGTTGTGTTAATTTCTCAAGCTTGCACACTTAATGCTTGTACTTGCAAATGTGATGCCACCGAACTTGATGCATTGTTTGAGGGATCGAAGATTCAACATTTATTGATGCTCTCGACCGTGACATTATTTACCTAATTTGAACAAAATAAATAACAACCAATCGAATCATGCTGCCATTATTGGCCTAATTCTGTTAGAAGACAAGTAACAAGTGCACATAACACTAACACTTAGTGCCCAAACTATTGGCCACAAACAGGCTAGTGGTAAACAATTCAATAACTCCAACATTCCTAACAGAGTAACAACACATAAAACATTAAACAAAACCAAACATTATCACAAATCCACATGTCAAGAACTTTAAGCGCAATTCATACATAACTGGACTTAAGAGGTACAAATATGTCGATGCTTGTATTAGCGGGGAAAAAAATAAAAAAATCCCAAAGAATAGATATCATGAAACATCATATTCACCTTATCCAATGACCAAAAAATGTGGCTCCATTCTAAAATCACAAAATGTTGTCAGAAAACAAATTACATATGTTTGACATAAGTAGCAGAATAAAAAAAAAAACATTCATATATGTCTCAGTGACTAAAATCATAAGGGTTCAGCAAACAAACACATACCAGGACAAGCATCTTTCTCCTAATTCAATTTCGATTTGGTAAAACAAACCCTAATTTTAAAATTCCCAATTTCAGATACTAAGAAACCCTAATTTCATAATCCCTATTTTCAAAAACACTAGTATAATGAATGAATCATAGCAACCATGTCAAATTCGATTATAAATAACAACAAACTGAGTGCAGGAATTGATTTTAACAATAATAAACAAATTAGGGAAATCTTACTTGTTAGTTGAATGAAAACTAGGTAAATCTTCTCTCCGAATGAAAACTAGTTAGAGTCTAACTCTTGATTCACTGCTCATGATCTCTCTCTCGATCTCTTTCCCTCGATCTCTCTCTATGGTTTATCAGTGAACTGAGTATCAGGTATCGATCTCTTTCTCTCGAACTGTTTTTTAGTTTTTTTTTTTTTTTTCCTTTTGTTTCGAATAGAAGAACAAGAAGATTAGATTAATAGGGAAGATAAGAGTAATACTAGCACGTACAATATACACGTGTGACAATAGATACAGTAATTTTAATTAACGGAACGGTAAGGGCCTAAACCAATACCGTTCAAATAAGGCAAAAATTACCGATAATTTTCCATTACCGATTTCCGATTACCTTTATGTCGGAAAATTTCCTATAGGAACTCGGATTATCGGTTACGGAATCCGGAACTCGGTATTCCATTGACAGCCCTACTTGCAAGGAATTATGAATGAACAGAGTGACTAATATATCTACCCACCACTCCCCGAGATTAATCGTGGGTGGACTTCTCCAACACCGTCTTCCTTGCTCAATTTGTCGAGTATTATAGTTTTTGATGTTTATTCTTTTATTCTTCATCTTTTTTCTTTTTACACTTGGGTTTACTTTCTAAAAGGTACTATAATTATAGACGAAAATTATGATTTTCACATGATACAACCGATTGCTAAAGGTGATAATTGCGATTATCAATAGGTGATATCTAGAATTTTCATTCAAAATTATGATATTCACCAATCAAAACACAAATTCATCACTGAAAACTAGAATTTTCACCAAATATATTTACGTGTGAAAATTGGAAGTTTCACAAATCATGCCTTGTGAAAACTTCAATTTTCCTAAAACAACATGGGTGATAATTAATGTTTTTTTGGTAGGTTGCAGTAAAAATGAATAGGAGATAAACAAAAACGTAAAATGGGTTGGTTAGGTAAGTTTTGTTAGAAGAGAAACAAACCAACGTCATCAAGGGAGATATTTTAGGAGGTAACTATTCTAGGAAAGTCAAAGAGGTGTTTATGGAGTATTTTTAGGAATTAATGACAACTATTTTATTTATTTTTTGTATTCAACGAAATTAATCCCCTAAGTAAAAGGTTATTTGTGTACTCTATTCTTACTTATAAATAAATATGGGTTACTCGTATATAGATTTGTAATGTTGGGTTTCATAATAAAAAAAAGGAGAAATGGGCTACAAAAAAGTTCCCAAAAAAAAACCATATATGTATTTATTTTCGATAAATACAAATTATATTTTTAGTTCGTTTGGATCTGTTACATGGCATTTCTTTTAAACAAATAAATAATAAGCCGAAAGATAATTGCATTTGCTTCATAGTTTTTCCACGAGGACATATAACTTGATTCTATCATTTACTTGTAGGATCTTAAAATGCGTCAACATGAAGAATCTGATGCGTAGATTCTGGAAGCTTTATGTGCGGTATGAGACTATTTTACCCACACCCCAACACAATTGTTTTGGCTTTCATACCAAGTTTATATTTCCCCATGGACCATAATTAACGATATTATCCCCCATTTGGATACTCACACAAGTAGGTGGTTTTGTGCTTTTTAGGACCCAAAAGACCTCGTCAACATGAAGAATCCGAAGCGTACCTTATAGACCCAGGCTCTGAACGGTTCCCAAGCAGTATGAGACTATTTCACACAAACACCCTAGAGAGATGGTTATGACACCAAGTTTGTAACATCCCCTCAACTACAACTGACGATATTGTCCATTTTGACACCCACACGGGTAGATGGTTATTTCATGGGGATTTTTAGGACCCCAAACAGCCTCGTCAACATGTAGAATCCGAAGAGTATCATATTAGCCAAGGTTTTGGACGCTTCCTGAGCGATATAAAACTATTTCACCAATAACCTCAAGAGAGTTGTCCTCGGCACTGATACCAAGTTTGTAACATTCCGCCGACCAAACGACGATATTTCACACCCTTTGGATACCCAAACGGGTAGGTGGTTTTGTTCGTTGTGCTTTTTAAAACAACATCTACAATAGGCATAGATAATTGATGAACACCGGCAGTGCAAAATTAATCACCCCAACAATCTTCGAGATGTGTGTATGATAATCGAATCGCCGCCGTTGATTAGATTCTCCAAGAATTGTTGATGAAAGTGGAGGGGGTACTTTGCAAAGATACTCCGATGATAAAATCAACAAGAGTTCTATGCAAGTAAGTTGTGGAGAAAAGCAATAGAAAATGTGTACCTTTTGAGTTGGATTTTAGCCTTTATTTATAGGCCTAAAACCCTAATTTGGTTCCATAATAACCCTAGAGTTGTAGTTATCCAGAATAACTACCAAGATTTGTACTTATCCTTTAAGATTCTTATCTATCTTGAAAGATCCTTATATATCTTGTCAAGATTTATATTCCCGCAACATTTGTATTTATCTTGAAAGATCCATGTCTATCTCTTCAAGATTTGTATCTATCTTGGAAGATCCTTGTCTATCTTCCAAGATTTCTGTCCATCTCAAAATGATTTCTACAATAAGTCATTTTGGCTTCTATATTAAGCTAGAATGGGCTTCCATAATAAGCCATGTTGGTTTCCTCAATAAACCCACCGGTTTCCACAATAAACCGTATTTGGATTCCATAATAAGCCGTGTGAGTTTTCTCAATAAACCTATCTGGTTTCCACAATAAACCGTATTGGGCTTCCATAATAAGCCATGTGGGTTTCCTCAATAAACCCACCGGTTTCCATAATAAATCGTATTGGGCTTCCATATTAAGCCATGTGGGTTTCATTAATAACCCACCGGTTTCCACAATAAACCGTATTGGGCTTCCATAATAAGCCATGTGGGTTTCCTCAATAAACCCAATGAGTTCCAAAATAAACTGTATTGTGCTTCCATAATAATCCAAGTGGGTTTCCTCAATAAACCCACCGATTTCCACAATAAACCGTATTGGGCTTCCATAATAAGCCATGTGGGTTTCCTCAATAAACCCACCGGTTTCCACAATAAACCGTATTGGGCTTCTATAAGAAGCCATGTGGGTTTCCTCAATAAACCCACCGGTTTCCACAATAAACCGTATTGGGTTTCCATAATAAGCCATGTGGGTTTCCTCAATAAACCCACCGGTTTCCACAATAAACCGTATTTTACCGATATCAAATAGCTTGTGCAGTACGCACATACACTATTTTAATAGGGTACAAACATCGCCCTCTTAATTCTCAACTTGTTGATGGATTAAGAAAATCAAAAGAACTAACCTTTGTGGCTCGTTCAAATTCGCCTTATGCCGTTTATCGGATAACCTTTTGTGGCCTTGGCCTGCTTGTTGTGTCGATTTTCCCCACAGTCGGCTTAATTATATTGCAGCACCTCGTTTTTGCCTTTCCCATTATTAGAAAGACATCGCAACAATTTCCTTAGTAACCAAAATACTTTGCCTTTGTCTTTCTCTTTTATAGAAAAACATTGCACGTATTTCCTTAATAAATACATGCAAAAAATGTTCTCATCTCTGTGATTATAAATTCGCTTTATAATGTAACAAACTAGTGAGGATTTACCTCCCAAGGCGTTCGTTATTCCAACCCTAGACGCCCCCATTACTTGAATTGATACTGAAAAAGATGTCTTCTATTTTTCGACTTCTTTAAACAAGTTTCCTTCGATTGCATGCTTGGCGACACTTTATCCGCCCCTATTATCTGTAGAGATAATTTAATAGCAAAGATGCCCCCAGATGAAGCAGGAAATAGATCTATTATATCCTTCCCTCACTTGCTAGATGACTCTGGGCCTATAATCAGGTATCTTTCCCGTTTCCATCTCTATTTCTGGGTCATCATGTACCCAAGAAACTTCCAGACGTGAGTCTGAAAGAACATTTCGCGGGATTTAGCTTCATTATATATTGTCGATGTCGATCGAAGGTTCTTTTCAAGTCCATAAGGTGAGATTACTTCTTTTTGGATTTGACCACCATATCGTCGATGTAAACTTCCATAGTTAACCCAATCATATCTTTGAACATTTCATCCAAAATACGCGATAAGTCGTCCCTGCGTTTTTCAAGCCAATAGGCATGACGAGGTAACAATATATCCCTTTGTCTGTTATGAAAGACGTATGTTCTTGATCCTCCTTGAATAACGGAATTTCATTGTATCCAGAAAAACCGTCCATAAATGATAGTCTTCCGAAACCTGAGGTGGCATTTACTAAATCAAAATCCTGGCACCGGATAAGGATCGCTTGGGCATGCCTCATTCAAGTTTGTAAAATCGATACATACCCCCGATTTTCCCATTTTTCTTTGGAACCGTTTACAATATTTGATAACCACTTCTATTGACATCTAGCAAGTTTTATGATCCTGGCCTCTAGCATCCCGTCAATCTCCTCATATCGTTTTCTTTCGTTCGGAGCCATCTTTCGCACTTTTGCCTTCTTGGTTTAAATCCTTCACGATATTCAACCGATGGCACGTGATGCGGATCAATACCTGGCATGTCTCTTAGGATCCAAGCGAATACATCTCTATTATTCTTTAATAGGGTAATCAAGCTTTCACGTTTGCCTAACGGTAATGCTCACGCTCGCGTTTTTTTGCTCCTTTTGATCCCCAATTTGTACTTCTACCAACTCCTCAATAGTTGGCAGTCCTTCCTTTCCTCTTCCTTGATAAGAGTTCGAGAAGCACTATGATTGCTAAATTTTCTTTTCAAGTTGGAGTATTTTCGAGCACTTTAGTTTGGACTTTCTATACTCCTCCATTTTCGTGACATTTATGAGATGCCACTTGATTGCTTCTAACTTTCATCACTCCTGTTGGAGTAATGAATTTCAAAGACTGGTGGATAGTGGAAGTTACCGCCCCCATTGCATGAATCCAATCACGTCCTAAGATAGCATTATAGGGTGCACGGCAATCTAGCAACGAGAAATATTGCATAACCATCCTTCCTCTCACCATCGTAGGCAAATTAATTGTTCCCATTGCTGTCATCATTTCGCCACTAAATCTGATGATAGGGTTATCATCTTCTTCAACTTGGCTCTCATTCAGACTCATTGAAGAGTATGCTCCCGAGAATATGATGCTAATTGAACTTCCAGTATCGACTAGAACTCGACGTACCTAATACATTCCAATGAGAGCTAAAATCATGATCGCATCATTATGTGGTTGATATTCCAGCAAGGTCAGCGCCCGAAAAAGATATCTCAGTCTTTCCCTCTTCTAAAGTCTCTGTACCAATCAGATTGGCATAGTCGACCTTGTTTGATATCCGCCAATCATTAATATGACGCAACTTCAATCGTGTAGAATTTTCCTGAGACTTTCTCAAAGTTGAATTGACACTTGCGTGGCTTACACTGATCTCTCGTAGATCTAGTGTGTTGACCACTGTTTTGACCTGTGATGGATTCTTCTTTACGTATTGCTGCAGCTTTCCATCTTCAATCATCCTTTGGACTTCTGCTGCGAGCGTACGACAAGCATCTGTATTGTGACCATGATCTTGGTGATGATCACAATATTTATTCTTATCTCTCTTATCCCTTGTTTCCATCGGTAATGTTTTCAGAATGGGTAGCGAGTCTTTAATCTTCTTAAAAAGTTCACCAAGTCCAATATTCAGTTTGGGAAACTTCACTTTTTTCTTGTCTTGAGTCTTATGAGAATCTTCTTCGTTTCTCGTTTTCCTCGCATGACCTTCATGGCTCTTTATTTTGGTATTGCCATCAAATTATTGCTTCGGTTTTTCTTGTCCCTTAGCTTCGGACCTTTTTGTTGTTCGTGACAACTTTGCTTTCTTTTCCTTCTTAGCCTTCGCATACCTATCAGCCCTGTCATATAGTTCTTTGAGGGTTCCGACTGGTTGAACCTTAATGAGTTGTAAATTCCAAACTCATCATAATCCAATGCATCTTTGTACGCTTCTATTACAAACCCATCGTCAACCTTTCCAACTTCATTAAATTCCTGGCGAAACCTCCTATTAAAGTAAAAAAGACTCTCACCAGGCTCAATGTGTAAGAGGAATAAATGGCTTCTTCCTTTTTGCTTCCGAGGTTAATCTTGTATTGCTAGAAAAAACGCATCCGATAGCATTCCAAGATTCTTAATCGAATTTGACTCTAATTGTGAGAACCAAGTTAGAGCCTTACCCATCAAGGTTATTGGGAAGGTTCTGGAGTATTTCGTCGCTATACCCCCACAAACTCATTGAGGCTTTGAAATCGTTGGACATGCTCCACTTTGGATTTCCATTCCTTCCGTCGAAAGATTCCTTGAATTGAGGTTGGTTGAAGTTCAAGGCGAGAAGAAACACCTTATCTTTTCAACAAATGGGAAGTCCATTGATTTCTTCATCGATAAAATTTATTGTTATTCATCTTTGTATTACTTTTGGGATAACAACTTATCAATAATTTCACTAAGCTTTTTTTTTGCTGAGCTCTTCGCCTCACCGAGTCTCCTTCAGTCTCTTTGCGAATCCGCTCATTCCTGACATGATCCGTTCTCCTTTTAGAATGATCTTTATCACGTCTAGACCTCTTCGAGTGATCATCATTGATATGATCATCCCTTTTGTCCGTGTCTTCGTGTGCCTTGGTCTGGTTCGCCTATCTTGATCGACCGTGTAGTAATGATCATCATCGGGCATATAACGATCATAATAGCCGTCATTATGATCACGACTTTGATAATCGATCCTGACCTCCTCGCTTCTTCTTGCGTCGTTTCGATTGAGCCGACGATCGTCAAGAACTTCGTCCCCTCTGCGTGGGTTGTCTCGTTCTCGATGAGCATGACGGTTTGACCTATTACTTTCGGAATACGGAATAGCTTCTTCTTCAAGCTCCTTTCTTTTATCCAAGTGCAATCTTGAGTCGCATGTTTTCCCTTTCCAATTCTTTGTAAACGCTCACGTAACGTCAAGTCGATAGGAGTCACCGCGGATTATTAACTTGTGCATGGTGGTGGGTTGTTAGCTTGTGCAGTTTGTGGGTTGTTAGCTTGCGCAGGTTGTGGGTGAGTCCGCACTCCTTTATTAGTGATGTCCTCTTGACGGTTACGTTGGATGCTTGGGTGTTAACTTTGAGTCCCTCTTTGACGATTTAGGTTTTCGCTAATGGTCCGGGGAGGCGATCTATGTAAGTGAACATTGTTTCCCCTGAGACTTGGAGTGGATCTCACAGAACGAGCCGCTGATGCTGTTGATGAAACTGATATTTCCCTTCCATCCCTTTCGTCTTGATGAGTATGGACGACAACGCTTCTTAAAGTTCGATTGTTGGCATGTTGACTTGAAGTATTTACGGTAGGTGCATCAACGTCCATCTCTGTAGATGGTGGATTTTCGACAAAGGGTAAAATTGTAAAACTATACTCCGGATCCGACAATCAGATGAGTATTGAGGCCCTTGTCTCTCATTAAAGCATGAAAGCTCATGCCATAAATCTCTCGACTGAAGGTCAGTTTCTCGTAGTATATGTAGATGTGTAGTCTCCCACTGAGGCCACAACACATCTCATGAATACCGAGCAATTTCGATCATCTCTGGGATCCGCAATCAGATGAGTACTGAGACTCATGTCTCTAAGCGTGAAAGCTCATGCCATAAAACTATGAGATCCGGAGTCTCAGTACTCATCCGATTGCCGGTCCCACACCTCACTTTCCCATTATTTTATTATTTCTCTCAAATTATAAAAACTCCCTGATTTCAACAAAATACCTTGGCTTCAACAAATCTCTTTGATTTTATGAAAATTCACTAAAATCATAAAAAATTACATAAAATTGGGAAGAGTGCCCTGGGACCGTGCCCGTTGGCCGGCCGGCCATGCCTTGGCCCTTGCTGGTCCCACACTCCATCATTCCCTATTTTATTATTATTATCTCCCTCACCTCATGGAAGTTCCCTAATTTCATAAAACTCTCCAGTTTCATGGAATTTCCCTCAAATCAGAGAAAGTACATAAAATTACATAAAACTGGGAAAGTGTGGGACCGTGCTTGTTAACCGGCCGGCCATGCCCTAGCCATGATCGGTCCCTCACCTTGCAATTCCCTGTTTTATTTATCATTTTTCATCATCTCGTGTATTTTTCCTAGTTTCAGCAAACCCCTGGATTCTGCATATTTTCTCAGAATGTTGCTCAAATGCACATCGGAAAATACTAAAACTCTCAGGACTGAGACACGCACACTATGGTGACACGAGCACATCCCCTCGACCGACCAAGGGTGGCTCTAAGGCCTGCAAACAGCCGGTCCCCACATATTTAAATGATTTTAACCTAATTTGCTCAATTGCTCATATTAGGTTCAAACTTCTTCCAAACAATTAAGAGTTTGCTTGAACGACCATCCATTGGTCCCACGGCCACCAAGAGCCGGTCTCATGACCTCCTGGTTGGTTCCTCATCTCTTCATGGATAGGTTTTGTTATTTGTCGCTCACATGAGCATTATTTCAATAAATGATTAAACCAACATTTAATCATTCTTTCACCAACTGGTCATCAAGAGACTTTGGTATTTTGTTCATTTGAGCATCTGGGATTACATGGTAAACTTATCATCCCATGTAGCCGGTCCCTGCTTCACTTGATTTGCAATAAATCATCATTTCAGTAAAATTGGGGTTTTGAATTCAGAGCTCCGCAGAGACATGATTCTGAGCATATTCAAATACTCTGATAATTTTATGTTGATTCCATGATCAACATTTTTATTTATTTTACTCGACCCAAAAAGAAATCGGATCTTAAATTAATATTTTATTTGGTACTGCTACTAACAATCCATCGAATGAGCAACATTCGCTCAAACCGACAATATTTGCCCGAATCAGCAATATTTGCTCAGATTCAAGAATATTGATTCAATTATCAATATTGAATAATTCAGCAACACAGCTTACTCGTAATCAACATAATAATACCTCGTCTCAGCAAACATATTTAGTTCATGAGTTTCAGAACATTTTCAAATCATGTTCAACTCAGCAATACATGGACTCATCGTCCCATAAAGTCAGCAACTGACTTCACAAATCACGAGATTTCAATCGTGTCACATGGGGGATATTAACTAGCGTTCTATGGCATGTGCGTTCACCCACGATGAGAATGTGAGCAAATCGTGTAATCAGTTGGAAGAGTCAGCAAAGTAGTGGGTGGAAAATTAACCAAGTCTCCGCACGATGAGCAACTAGTTTTAACACGATTTCCCAGTTCCCCACCCTCTGATTATAACAAACTGTCACACTTTATGGGATCATGGTGTTTTCAACTCCGGCATTATAAAATGTCTCTGAATCCTAATTGAAAGGACAAGATTCGAACACTCGAACATTCGTCTAAAAGAATTCTCGGCAAGTTCATACAGACAATATTTCGTCTACACGAACTCATCGTCTGAGCATTCACTCTCAATTAAGAAAAATTCAATCATTTAGAGCATTCTTACGTTGAATTCACAACACACCTACAATCTCAGATCAGCATTGATCTCACGCATTTCTCAGCTTCCATCCTACAGTTCAACCTATCCCCTCTTGTGACCGAATTGACTCTAGAACGACCATTGTTCTTGGTTTAGGCCAGAGTCTTACAGATTGATCTCTTCGAACTTAAAGCACTCCCTTCTTGCGGTGCATCCGTGTGAGGTTCAACATTTCGCTCGGTTCAAGGAGTCTCCACACGGGGTCGACTCTTCAATTCCGTAAAAACCAAAGAAATTGTTTTCCCCATCTACAATCTCAAGTCGATTTGCTCCTAAAGAATCCATAAGTTACTCTTTCTTTGTTAACTATGCTTTTAACAACTTTTTCAGAACTTTCAGCAACTTTTTCGGATCTTCTACAACTCTGAAAACGTTCAGAAACTTTCTGGATCTTTCCACAACCTTCTGAAAACGTTCAGAAACTTTATGCAACTTTATGGATCTTCCGCAGCTTTCTGAAAACGTTCAAAAACTTTCTACAACTTTCTGAAAACGTTCAGAAACTTTCCGTATTTTCCGTAACTTTTTGAAAACGGTCAGAAACTTTCGGCAACTTTCTGAAAACGTACACAAACTTTCTGCAACTTTTTGTTCACAATGATTTTGAACCCTAGTTTCCAAAATCGTTTGGGAACAACTTCTTTCACTTGGAGAACACGATCTTTACTCGTAGTCCCCTTAGTCGACGCCAAAAGATGTTGGTGCAAAAATTAATCACCCCAACAATCTTCGAGATGTGTGTATGATGATCGAATCGCCGCCGTTGATTAGATTCTCCAAGAATTGTTGATGGAAAGTGGAGGGGGTACCTGCAAAGATATTCCGATGCTAAAATCAACAAGAGTTCTATGCAAGTAAGTTGTGGAGAAAAGGAATAGAAATTGTGTACCTTTTGAGTTGGATTTTAGCCTCTATTTATAGGCCTAAAACCCTAATTTGGTTCCATAATAACCCTAGATTTGTAGTTATCCAGAATAACTACCAGGATTTGTACTTATCCTTTAAGATTCTTATCCTGTCTTGAAAGATCCTTATATATCTTGTCAAGATTTGAGTTTATCTTGGAAGATCCTTGTTATCTTCACAAGATTTGAGTTTATCTTGGAAGATCCTTATTATCTTCACAAGATTTGTGTATATCCCCGCAATATTTGTATTTATCTTGAAAGATCCATGTCTATCTCTTCAAGATTTGTATCTATCTTGGAAGATCCTTGTCTATCTTCCAAGATTTGTGTCTATCTCAAAATGACTTCTACAATAAGTCATTTGGGCTTATATAATAAGCTAGACTGGGCTTCCATAATAAGCCATGTGGGTTTCCTCAATAAACCCACAGGTTTCCACAATAAACCGTATTGGGCTTCCAAAAGAAGCCATGTGGGTATCCTCAATAAACCCATCGGTTTCCACAATAAACCGTATTGGGCTTCCATAATAAGCCATGTGGGTTTCCTCAATAAACCCACCGGTTTCCACAATAAACCGTACTGGGCTTCCATAATAAGCCATGTGGTTTCCTTAATAAACCCACAGGTTTCCACAATAAACCGTATTGGGCTTCCATAATAAGCCATGTGGGTTTCCTCAATAACCCACTGGTTTCCACAATAAACCGTATTGGGCTTCCATAATAAGCGATGTGAGTTTCCTTAATAAACCCACCGGTTTCCACAATAAACCGTATTGGGCTTCCATAATAAGCCATGTGGGTTTCCTCAACAAACCCACCGGTTTCAACAATAAACCGTATTTTACCGATATCAAATAGCTTGTGCGGTATGCACGTACACTATTTTAATATGGTACAAACAAACACCATCACGATGTTATAGAGTCGACATTGTGTTTTTGCTGAATACCATGCTGAAAGTTGATGGAACAATCGTCGGCACATTGCTCACTACAGAAACAATGCTTATAATATATGGTCCACATTGTAAAAAATAATTGACATGTTGACTGCAACGCTAAAAATTTGAACACGATCAACAAAATCAACGTGATTTTCTTGGAATTCTTTTTTACGATAATCGGCGTGGTGGTCATCCGTTTCCAAGCCGATTGTCAAGAATCGACATAGTTTTTTTCATTTTACCATGTCGACGTTGAGAGGAAAAATAAAAATTAGAAAAGAAAATTAAAAATTTAAAGGGAAATAAAATAAAAGTACAATGGGAGCTTAACCATTATAAAAAATATATGGATAAGAGATTTTTCATTTTACTTTAAAATTATTTGATTTTGTTTTATTTATCATTATCCCCCAATTAAAACACATATCCCCCGTTGTGGGATCATCTTACCAGGGGAAATGATACAATCTAGTACTGGACCAATGATTTGAGCGATACGTCCTAGTTTTTTTTTTCTTTAAGTGCGGAAACCTCGAAAGTTGAGGGGGTAGGATTTTTTTTCATAATAATAATAAAGTGAAATATGTAGAAATTTTTTGCATTTTATAAATCGAAGAAAAATTGTCGGATAAAAACCTAAAAAATAAGGTAAATGGATAAAAACCATGAGGGAGCATTTCAATTCTCTAGCATTATATACAATCCCACCCATATTTCTATGGAATTCGAACTCGAACTCTACTTTTAATGATTCATTTCTTTTATCACACCGGATATTGTTTCTTATTTCAACATATATTTTTTCGCCTCTTCTCTACCTTTCCATGGACGAATACCGGATAGTTTTACATCTAGGATTTACATATACAACATATAGCAATATCAAGAGTTAATTTCCTCTTCTTTTTTGTGATAAATTTAGATTAAAAAAAGTACAAGATTCGAAACTTGAAATTCACATGCACCATACATATGAAAGAGTATACAATAATTATGTTGACGTATTTGGCGAATCAAATCCCATGGTCTAACAACCAACCATTATTTGATAATATCGTTGAGAGTAGTGTGAAAAATTTCTGTGAAAGGTTTTGTCAACGGCTGATTCATGTCGAGTAGACCTTGTCATTATGAGAATTCTTAATTCATGCGTTGTAGGGAGGGACTTATGTCACCACAAACAGAAACTAGAGCAGGTGTTGGATTCATAACTGGTGTTAAAGATTACAAGTTGATTTACTATACTCCTAATTATGAAACCAAAAATATCGATATCTTGGCAGCATTTCGACTTACTCGTCAGACTGGAGTTCACCTAAGAAAGCATGGGTCGCGGTAGCTGCAGGAATCTTCGGTTGGTACATGGACAACTGTGTGGACATATGGACTTACTATCCTTGATCATTACAAAGAAAGATGATATGACATCGAGCCCATTCTTTGAGAAGACAATCAATATATTTTTTATATAGCTTATCCTCTCGAACTTTATTGAAGAAAGTTCTGTTGCTAACATGTTTATTTCTCGTCATCGTAGTGTATTACGGTTCAAAGTGCTTCGCGCTCTACGTACAGAGGATCTGCAAATTCTTGTTGCTTATGTTGAAATTTTCCAAGATCCACCTCACGGTATCTAAGTTGAACTGAATAAATTGAATAAGAATGGTCTTCCCATATTGGGATATACTATGAGACCAAAATTGGGGTTAGCTGTTAAGAACTACAGTAGTGCTAAGAACTTCTAACATTATATTTTCACCTTTTCAAGAAATGGGCCTACTTTTCTTATATTAATTGTACAGTGCTTCTCTACAGATCGAGACATAAAACCAGGTAAAAATTGTCTCTCACAATTTGTTTGGTTCCCAGTGGGCCCGCCCTTCGGGAGTTTAGCAGGGGCCATGTTTTGTGTGAAGCGGTTTTTTTACCTTGTTTTCCCCTCGGTTCATTAAGACTTTCACTTTTACTTTTGTTAATTATGTATGCGAGTTGAGTATTTGTTTATACTTCACAAAAAAAAATAAAAAATAAAAAAAAAGCTCATAGAGGCTCTCGTAGACTTCAACGGCAATTGTGGCACAAGTTGGAATTGGAACAACCATAGAGGGTAAGTCTAACATCTTGTTTGTTTGCAGCTGACTCATCTGAGTCATCTGGATCTGAGTCGTCTCGAATCCGAGTGAAATCACCGACTCATATGGATCCGACTAACTAAGGTCTCGAGTCGAAAAATATGTTTGTTTGGAGAGTCGGACACGACTCACCGATCGATTTTTTTGACGAGAAATGCCCTTGTGCACATTTTAAACCATAACATCTACCACTACTAAAACATCACAAATCGTTTCATTGCACTCTAAGAAACTTTCATTTTCGATGGAATTAAACATATTCGACATCACAAAAATAATATCTAAAGATTTAAGTCGAGCACGGGCTTGATTAAACTTCTCTTCTTTTGTTGTTGCAGATACTCTTCGGTATTCTCCTAGCCAGTACCTTATATTGTGATACAGACACATAAACCCCTTCGTATGGGAGTACGCAACATCACCTGAGATATTATTTGTCTGTTAATATTCAAAGAAATTATTATGAAGTCATGTTAACGTTTAACAAAAAATATCCAAATACATTCATGGGCACCAGACACGTTCCAAATCCTACTATGTACAATATATTGTTGAGGAATAAGTTTGTTCAAGGGTACCCAATATTATGTCGCAAAAAAATCCAAGCAACAATAAATGGAACACTCACATCCATCCCCAAGCTGAAATAGGTCCTCCATCCTACCCAACCAATCCCAAGACGGACATAATACAACACCACTAGAAAATAAAGGGAAGAATGAAAGGCAAGGTCATTGAATCAACCCATTGTTCTAAATCAAATAAAACCCATATGAAAATGAAAGAATCCACATTCGAAAAGAAAATACGAATAAAAACCCATATTCCAAATCACATAAAACCCATATGAAAATGAATATGGATGAAAAATTATACACTGAAGATGATGATAATTCTAAAAGAAGCTTTCAGATCATTGAAAAAGATGGAAAGATGAGATGGGAGTGACGATGGAGATAGAAATTAGTGGATTTGTTGAGAGAGATGAAGGAGATATCAGTTGAGAATAGATCCAGGGTTTGGTTCCTCATCTCCCATCTCTGCTTCCGACGGAACAAACAAAGAAAAATGAGAAAGGAAATGCAATTTTCTGATGTAAAATGTCGAGGGCATTTTTGTCGAGTTAAGCGAGTCAGGGGTTTGAGCGTGCGACTCAGCAGCATTTCCACGCCTGACTCCATAGGGCCCGAGTCAGGGGTTAGGTTCGACTTACATGCCAAGACAGGAGTTGTCAAATTTACAAAACAAATAGTTTGACCGCTGACTCGGCGCGAGTCAGGAGTTGACTCAGATCCAGACGCCGAGTCAGCTGCAAACAAACAAGTGTAAGAGTCTAAGACTTGGGCTCCAAAATATTTATGTGTCAACCACTCCACCGATGGACTCTAGGAGTCAGTAGCGTTAGAAAAACAAAACTAAAGCTGGGGTTCCCAAAAGTGGGAAACGATTGGGATCTGGGTGCTGAATATAAATATGTATTCCAGGTGGTCAGTCTATCTTCACGCGCATACTTTATCAAGTATCACGCATCCCGAAGTGCATTGCCTAGTATGGGATAGCAAGAGGACCACCAGTCCACCACACTTCACGAAACCACCCAAAACACTAGTTTAGAGGTCCAAAAAGTGCACTGTGCACACCTGACATCACATGGGGACACCAAGGCAAATAACAAAATACCCCAGATAATCTCACTTCGCATCTATGTTGTAAAAGGCAAGCGCCAAAGGCGCACTAGGCGCAAGGCTGGCGCCTGGGAAAAAAAGGTGCCCAGGCGCCAAATTATACCAAACTCTGTTTTTTTCTAAAAAAAGGCCCTCGCATACAGGGCGCTTTAGGCGCCAAAGGCGTTGGGCTTGCGCGCCTCGCCTTGCCTAGCGTCTTTTACGACATAGCTTCGCATCAACTCTTTGTGTTTGTTTTGTTGCCTTGACACTGTAGTTATTTCCTTGGCAAGAAGAATATTCAGTTCGCATTTTTTTGTTCAATAGTTATCCTGGACCTACTAAGCCGATTTTCCCCAACTGTGGCAATTTAGACACTGCGAGAAAGGATTTGTCAATTCTTGGGAGATCAGAAACTGTCAAGGGACACGACAGGAACTTAGATCAAGCCCCAGCACATTGTAGTGGGATACAACTTTTTTGCTGACAGAAAGAATAACCACCAAGTTATGTAAAATCGATCTACATTTACTTTGTATATTTTGAATTTGACGCATCCACCTTTTGATTTTATTTAGTTTAAAGTATGACTTTCTCCAACTTTTGGCTAATATCTAGTATGTATTTAATATTTAGAAATACCCTATCGACCTCCAATCGTGGTCAACGTGACATTGTTATTTGAACAGTGAACATGTGGAATATTAGGCTTTTCTGATGATGTTGGGAAAGTATATGGAGGTTCTTTCGGAGATGGACGATCAGTTTCATAGTTAAGCATGAGATCTACTTCAGCCATGGTTGGCCTATCTACCGCTCTATTTTGACAACATAACAACCCAATATGTATGCATTTTATAACTTCAAATGGAGAATACAGATTATCCAAATCCTCATCGACAATCTCTGACCATTTTTCTTCATTCCAAAGTTTCCAAGCCTAAACCAAAAATTTTAAAAATGTATAAGGTCACTAACACATTCATATTTTGTGATATACTATAAGTTTATTAACAAATTTATATAATGAAAAAAATCATGGATATGTATAATACTTACATGAAGTAGAAGATTCAAAGGTTGTTCAGGATCGTAGAAGCTGTTATTTCTCTTAGCGCTCACAACTTCTAGTACTAATACTCCAAAACTAAAGACATCAGACTTCTCCGAAAATGTCCCTCCAATCATATACTCCGGAGACATATAACCCATTGCATTTATTTGTGGAGACGCGTTATAAAGTAGATCTAAATGAGTTATCAAAATTCAGGACGATGCTAAGGGAAAAAATGGTGCTCACACTGTACCAACAACCCTTCTAGTATTATCTATAACTTGGTTCCCTCCGAATATCCGTGCCATTCCAAAGTCTGAAATTTTTGGAATCATGTCTTCATTTAATAAAATGTTACTAGCCTTGAGATCTCTATGAATCACTCTTAACCGGGAATCACGATGAAGGTAAAGAAGGCCACGAGCAATCCCTCCAATAATATCGAACCGTTTATCCCAGTTTAGGCATGTTTTTTTTCTTGGATCTGCCATCAGTACAAATACCCTTGAAATAAATAATTGATTTATGATGAACGTAAAATATATGAAAGTGGGAACTAATTTGACATCACATTTCAAAATGTTCAACATGTAAGGTTAGACTTTGAAAATGATTCTTTATGCTATAGTTAAAAATGAAAGAATGTCTGATAATATAACATACGAGAAAAGAAACAAACCAAAGAGAAATGAATCTAGGCTTTTGTTGGGCATGTACTCATAAATTAACATATTCTCTTCTCCTTCGACACAACAACCAAAAAGTTTCACAAGGTTACGGTGTTGAAGTTTGGATATCAACAAAACCTCATTCTTGAACTCTTCGATACCTTGTCCAGAACTTTTTGACAATTTTTTCACTGCTATTTGCTGCCCATTTTGTAACTTACCCTACAAACAATATTCCAATGCACATATCACGATTCTAGTAATAGAAATTTGCAAAAGTCGATTATAGTTATTATGATAAAATCAAACATATGTAAAGATACCTTATAAACTGGCCCAAAACCCCCTTCTCCCAATTTATTTTTTAAGCAATAGTTGTTTGTAGCATTGGTTAAACAAGCAAGGTTAAATATTTGTAGTTCCAATGATTCTCCTTCACTTTTACAATCATTAAACATGCGTGTATCTGGAGTGTCATTGTAGGTAGCATTGGCTTTCAACATCCCATGGAGTTTTTTAATTCTTCCTGTGTTTTCATGAAAAAGGGAGGAAAGTGTAGATACTATTAGTCAATGAAATTCATAAATACAACTAGCTTGAATTTCGCAGAGTTGTTCTATAGTGATGTAATATCCCATCCAAAATAAAGGAGAAGGTATTTACCTTTTTCAATAGTCTTATTCCTCTTGCATAAATACATGTATCCTAATACTCCCGTGATAATTGCCGCCAAAAAGACTATTACAGGGATCATAATCTTCCAAATTATCATCTTTCTTTTTCTGACTGAAATATGTGCAAATTAAGCATAAATTCTTAATTAGCTGATAAATTTCAGGAATTACACTAAGTAAATCAATGTAAAAGCCATTTGCAATTCTGTACCGCTATTTATTATCGGGAATTTTGTTTCTGTTGGAATACCGCATTTGAATGTTCTGTTAATATTATCAGGAATACAGTGGCCTCCACCTTTGGAACACTCCAGACACTCAGGTGACCATTTCCATTTCCAATAAAAATCAGCAGTAAAGAGAGAAAACAGTTCAATATCGTTGGTAAATGATGATGGTGGGTTATGAACTAAGGGTAGGTGAACAACTGAACAAAGAGGGAAAGAGAGAAAAAGTTGAATCTGAGATAGATTGAGCTGCTTTGGGTAATTATAGTATATAACATACTGATGATCGAGGCAGCGTTGATATATTCTAAGTCCACGGACAATAGCCTCACTAATATTTTGCTTTTTGTAGCATTTGAAAAGGGTGAGATTAGGGCTTATTAAATCGGAAGAAAAAATCGAAGAATCATCTAATGGAGCCCTGTAAGTGGAATCGCAGTTTTTCGATTCCAATTGTTGTTGAAGAAATTGATCATGAATAAGAACTGTTTTATTCCGCCACAGACTTTTAACTTGATATCTTTCCCCCTCTCTGTCTAAGAGTGTTGGTGTTTTTGTTGTACAATTTAATGGCAAAACCCTACACTCAGAGTTGGTGGGATAGACTTTTCTATGGACTCCACAATAATCAGAGGCTTCACATTTTTGTTCTTGATCGGCCAAGATGGTGTTGATTAAGAAGAGAAAGATGAAGAAATGGATAACAAGAAATGGAGTCATTGTGTTCCTCACTAATAATGATTACCCAACTCTTTGCTCTTCGAAAAACAATAAAATACTAGTTAAGAAGCCTGCATGATATGAAGGCAGTATTCAAGCAAACAGCGACCAATGATATTTTCCACTTTCCCAAGTCCATACGTTTCGTTCACTTAGACTTTATGACTTAAAGACTTAGAAATATTGAAAGATAAGGAAGCTCCCATGAAACTACAGTGCAAACCAACCACAAGTAGCAAAGACTTTTCTTTTTCTCCTTCTGATTGTGATTTTTAACTGCAAAAAATGATAAACCCAATCTAGCCTGGGTTAATCTGACCGTTGGCTGTGAAAACTGGTCTCACTGAATTTCGCAACAAATTTCACATCACCAGGTCCAGACACATATTTTTCATACAAACTAATTTAAAGCTCTATAAAGGTTCTATTGTAAATTAACATGAAAACGAAAAATATAAGCCAACAGTTTTTGAAAAATTGTACACCGCTCAAAATGAACACAGAGAGGACTAATACATATGAAAGGAATCAAAGATTTTATAGTTAGATTGATTAATATCCGAATTGACAAGTCAAAAATCAGTGGAGGAGAAGCTTGGGCTGTGCGGATATTTGGTGCAAGAAACTAAAGAAAGAGTACAAGGGCAACGTGTTGTGTAGTAAGTGGTGGGACTAGTAGTAGAACTTGTATATGGTGTTGAAAGCTTGGTATTCTACAGGACGAGAAATCTACTCCCTCCGTCCCTATTATATTATATAGGCGGAATTTTGTTTTTTGCTTGTCCCATTAGATAGGCGGTTTACTATTTCCTAGATGAATATTTCTACACATACCCTTATTTATGGTGCATAGATAATTGTGTTACTAATAGGACAAGGGGTAAAACATGAAAAAACATAAAATATTATGAATCCAATATTCTTTTCTTCTTAGGGCTTTTTAATAAAGTGGCCACCTTTTTCACATATATTTAAGAAAGTGGCCGATTTTTCGAATCATTATATAAAGTGGCCGAGATAAATTTTTTCTGTCCCGTTTTCTTAAAAAAACGGGTACCATCAGTTAACTGCTTACCTGTCAGTTACACTACTTAGGAAAAGACATTAAAACCCTTCAGTAGGCTGAGTAGGCCGGACCTAATTAGACGGTTTAACTGAACTGAGTCATACCTAGTTACACTATCCCTGGTTCGTCTTCTTCCCCTGTTATGAACCATAGGTCCCTAATTGATAACTTGTGAAAAATACGGAGACAGATCCACACTTATGCAAAACCAATTGAAAAAATTAATCAACTCAACTTTCTATTATTCTTTCATCAATTGACCAATTACAAAGTAGACCTTATGAATTGATATTTCAATTTCTTTTTCCTTCGTGTTCCTTGTGATTATCAAGATCAAATCCTTCACAATTATAATTTTGGAATCTCTGCAACGTCAATTACAAGAAAAAAAAACCATTCAGGCAAATACCCAATTAACAGCTTACCGTAACGGCATCAAAGTTTGCCCAGATCCATCCAAAATTTCAATGATTCAAAACCTAGATCCTTTATGTTATCTCAAGTTTTAAAACCCCATTGTTCCTGAGAATCCTTCTAATCAGCCACAATCAATCATTAGCCTGATAACAACGGTACCCATCTATCTAATTTACCATATGAATATCTCCATGTAATATAGTTCTCACACCATAAAATTGACGACAATGCCTACTTGAAAGTGTTAATGAATCTGAAAAGGAAGATCAAAAATCTAGACTTGAGTATCCAATTTTAACCATCAAAACCCTAAACGAATTTCATCTAAAATTGATCTTTTTTATCGATTAAGAAGAACCCAGTTGATTCCAAATATCAAAAATTTCTTCTCGATATCTTGCGATTTTTTTTCTCTTATACTAATGATTTTTTTCTCACTCATGAATCGGTAGTAAGTCTGTGGAGAGGAGGAAAGGGACGAGTGGTGATGATGGCAAGGGACGAGCATTTAGGGCCTTAGAAAGAATCTGGCAATGATGATTATTCAAAGATCAAAAAAAAAACCAAATTTTGGTTTGGTCAGTGGGTGTGACGTGATGGGTGGCCAGTATATTTCAGTCAGGTAGTTTATAAACTTCGTTTGGTAATGGAGCGAGATAAAGATTACGCCCGTTCAAGCGTTTGATAAAGATTACGCCGGTGTGGGCGGAGGATAAAGATTACGTTCGATCCAGGGCGTTCCAGAAGTTTCTGTGGGATAAAGAGCGGAGTTATAATCAACGCCCAATGGGGCGAACATAAAGTCACCGCCTGTTTCCAAGCGGTTGTAAAATCAACGCCCCATGGGGCGAACATAAAGTTACCGCCTGTTTCCAAGCCGTTGTATAATCAAGTTAAATTTGGTTCAAGTCAATTCTTGCCATTTACATGATTTCATGTGTTAAAGCTCGGCACCGTAGGATTTTAATCTTTGGTAAAGGATATCAATGTATTACGAGGAAAACACACAATAACTGAGGGCCATTCAGTTCATGTTTCTGTTTGTAGTCAATTTGCCAATGAAAGCTGTTAGAGATATCAATGTATTACGAGGAATGAAAATCGTTCTTTTTACTTAAAAACGGTCAGATCATTATCATAATAATAATGGAATACAGAAGCTGATCTTACAGAATAGTGGAGAACCAGCCGGTACATCATAGAACTGGCCTCACTTCAATGAAAATACACAATAAACACAGGAAGAAACAAAACAAAACAAAAAAAGCTTTACACCATCATCCTAGGAGATGTTGAAGAGATCTTTTCTCTCTTTCAGCATGAATCCATCAATTTTTCTCTACTGTGACATCACAGTTTCTTTTTTCTTAAATACAGATCCCAGTTATTTCCTGAGCTTTCCATACACCACTTTCAGGGGCCTCGTGTCTTGCGGAAACATAGACAACCCTGAGCCTGATCAGCAGGAATCATTCCACCACCCTTTGTTGTGTCGATGGCTTCATCAATGTTACTACCTCGTCCATTTCTGGCCGCTTGATCTTAGGCTAACATTACTGTGGTTAAGCCTGCCACCCTTTTGTCTAAATGCCCGCCCGATGTCGCAAGCGAACATTACTGTGATTCGTTTCGTTGGGCGTTGGGTACATCAACGCCCCATTCCAAGCGCAAACTTGAGATACGCCCCATCGGGCGTACATTTTATCACTTAGCCATTGGGACGTAATTTATATGCCCGCCTCCGTGGGACGAACACTATATAACACCGTTGTCAAAGCGTACCGCCGTTGAAACGGAGATTATATCACCGCTCGACTATAAATGGGTATGGTCTTTGGTCAGGACATACAGAATATACTCTCGAACTCTTTGTCTTTGATTTGATCTTTTGGTACGTCCCGCCATTACGCCCGGTTCATTGACCAAATAAATGGGTTTAGTCGCCCACCTACGATTGCTCTTAAAGAAACAAAGCGAAATATAAGGATAGGGTTAGTAATTTTAGCATATATAATTGACCAATCAAAGCCTGCCGACCAATATGGTGGGTCAGGGCGTGAAATCAACGATATGGCCACTTTATAAAGATTTAAAAATTTGGCCTGTATATTAATTAGGGGATTAGGAAGTTGGTCATTTTATTAATTTGCCCTTCTTAACATGCTAAAGAGAATTGTGTCCCCTTCATATATATGTGGGACGGAGGGGAGTAGTATTTTGATTGGTTCTTTGTCAAAAACCAAATACAAAACTTCCCCCGTACAGTGAAGAACAAGAAATTAACTATGACAGATACCTCTTTACCAGAGTAGTAGAATTTGAAGGTGTTGAATTCTACAGCCTGGGTTCAAGATTCATTTGCAGCCTATAAGGTGATCATCAAGGAAAGAAACTTTGAATAAAAGTATGAACACAAAAGTTAAAAGAAAACTATACCAAAACACCGGTCATCAGACCATTCTTATCGACATAGACCACCTTATCGAGCCGAGTAAAAAAACTTTGGAATAAAAGACCATTCTTATCGAGCCGAGTAAAAAAAAAAAAAAAAAAAGACCATTCTTATCGACTCCACACTCTCCACCGCTTTCTCTACACCTTTTAACACATGGTGTTTTCTCCCATTCTAAAGTGAAACCTTTTTTCCACAACGGCAAGTAACCGTTAACCCGACCTTGACCAATTTTTAATCTTGATTCTACTTGTACGGGTACATTAACTGACAACTGGCACTTTAAGTTATCATAAGCTGATTTCCTGGGAGGAACCAAGCCAGCGAAAGAAAAATGTGATGGCTAGATAAAGTTACACAAGAAAAACATTCACTGGATAAACATAGTTATCGTATAATCTATGAGTGAAATTGGTGCAAATGTAAAAGAACGAAAGAGCCTGAACTCCGGGACCAAATTTGAAGAGACTTTCAGAGCCGTACCAAACTTTTCAGAGGCCCTAGGCGAAAATCAAAAATGGGGGCCCTAAAAAAATTCTCTGACCATTTTAAAAAATAACACATAATAAAATTTGCAAATAGAAAATGACTACATAAAAGTAGTTAATCTACCAAAAGTAACCTTTCTGGCCTCCTCAATGCAAATTCATCAATTATTGCATCGTAAGATGTTGTTCACCATATGTACCTCGACTCATAATATTGTTAGGTCATTCAATCTTTCTTATGATCCTGTCGACCAAAGGTAAGACTTCGTTAGCTTCAACTAGAAAAATTTTCTTTACTCAAAGAGGCAAGCTGTTTAATCAAATTGTCAATAAAATCTTGTATAAAATTTCTACATTTAGGTAGCAACCTTCCATATTGTTTAAGAACTTGTTTAAGAAATCAATATTTCAACTTCACTTACAGTTTTACTCAAATAACTTCTTAGATCAGATCTTTCATTTTGGCATACAAATCATGCCCATCAATATCATTCATGCTTTAGATAATATTATTGAAGCTCGATAATTGGTACTTTTCAAGTGCTATCATCAAGAGAATATAACTTGTTTGCCGTGAGGTCTTACATTTGTATAGTAAAAATTGGATATGATTACTGACGAGGAATCAAATTATATAAACTTAGTTGTAGAAATTATTATAAATACATAGTAGTTTCATTTTTTTCTCCAATAGGTGAGACACGTAGAATTAATATACATACAGACAAAAAAAATAAAATAATTGGGGCCCTGTCATTTGGGGCCCTAGCCTCCCGCTTCTTCAACTGCTTGGTACGGCCCTGAGACTTTGATCATCGAAAGTGGAATTTCTGGAAAGGAACATGACAGGGTACTATATGCATCTGGATTCTCTACTCGAAATGATCTATTGCCGTAATGGATATTTCGGATTATGTAATAATATCCTGCTACATATAAAGTGGGTTCCTTGTTCTTACAAGTAACATTAAATCCTGGATACCCACAGTAGTCTTTCTCAATCCAAAATGGGTAGCTAATATTCAAGCCGTTCCCACAGTCTTTCGGCTTGCAATCTTCGAACCGATGGTCATGTGATAAAGCTAACTCAATTAAGTTTAAGGCGATTAGCAGGATCAGATGAATACTGATGTTTATATATTTTTATTTGAACGAAATGAATACTAATGTTGAAAGATAACAAAGAAGAAGAGACGGGAGATGGAAACTGTTGAATTAACTGGGATGTCATTAACATATTCTAAGGAGTGATATTTGACTAGTCTTTCGCTAGTTGTATTAGTCTAATTTATTTTTATTGTTTTTAATAAACTTGATTACTTCAGAGCTACAAAGTCTTACCGTTGAACATCATAGATGTGAACATAATAACTTCTAATGACAGAGATACTGTTAGTAAAATATTACTTGGAGTGGAGCTACCTACATCAATAGGTTCAGCATTTGGATAAGTAATGGCTTATGTGGTCCCACTTGTTATTAGTGGCAGGGACAAAATAACAGGATTTTTATGCGGCACCTTTAGCATTTCCGGATTTCGACAAGGCACTACGCATACTTAGGCAGTCCTGGGGGTGAATATCTAGGCTGATTAGATTGGCTAGGGGCTGCATGGCGGAGTTTGGCGGGTATTAGCTAAAACCAACCTCACTTACAAACTACGGGTTTTTATTTTCATAACCAACCCGCACCCACAAACCAGGGCGGATTTGTTACCCGCCCCGCTACGGGTTGGAGGTTTGGGTTTAAACAGCTTAAACCTGCTTTATATTCGATAATCATTCACACATGTTTTAAAGTTTAAATAAACTACTTACTTAAGTTCTTGAAACTAAAAAACAAACCATAAACATAACTACATAATATTACGTTATTGAAAACAAGTACTACTAGTGTACATAAGTACACTAAGACTCTCCAATAAAAACAAGTTTAAAGTTTAAACAAATCGACTACTTTAAAGTTTAGATTAAAACTTAAACAATAAAAGTTTCAGGACCAACAATAAGTGACTCATGTCTCTTCTATCATCTTCAAGTCTCTCCCTCCTGGATCCTCAAGGATCAAGGACTTCCGATTAGTTTTATGAATGGTGTATATCTAGCGGGTTTCGGGGCGGGTTGGGCGGAGTGTGCTTTAAACCAACCTCGCACCCATGTGGCAATGACGGTTTTATTTTCATATCCAACCCCCGCACTTTGTGCAATGGGCGGAGTTCGGATTAAAAACTCACGGGTTTAGCGGAGTAGCTGGCGGAGTTTGGGTATGATGGGGCGGGTCTTGTCTGCTGCATTGGCATTGGCCATCCACGTTAGCCTCGGGCAACCTCCTAAGTCCTATGGGCTAGATATCTAGCCGCTAGTTTAGTCATCCACGTTATCCGTGAGCGAACTGTTCGGGCGTCAGTTACTTTTTGGCCGAGCAGTTCGGCTTTTAAATCTTAAGCCGTTAGATTTTTAGATTTTGTGGGAGCGAGCAGTTCAGCGTTTTAGTCACTTTTGAGCGCCGCACCATTCAACGTTTCAATCTCGAAATAATGCATCAGCGAAAGCAATTGTAGGAGAGAGAAGTAGCCAGATTGAGTGTTAACTTTTTTTCCCATACTTTTCTCTCGTGATTTACCCAATGACTGTAAGAGGCCAATCTAAAGAAATCAATCAGCATTTACAAGACTTAGCCTTACAAAAAAAGGATTTGTCAATTTGGGAGATCAGAAACTGTCGAGAGGGGCACGACAGGAACTTTGATCAAGCCACAGCACACATATTGTAGTGGGATACAACTTTTTTGCCGACAGGCAGAGTTTATCGATCGAGATTATTATGAGGGGCACACAAGGTTTCTTCACAGAATGCTCAAATGAGCAAATGAAAAGATAATTTACCAGATTAACAAATCAAAGAAGAAATCACTCAGATTAAAGAGTATCCAGGACCTTTTGGATAGAAGTACTTCTACTTCATGTTACAAATCATCCATTTACGATAAGATAATTTACCATCAAGGCATCAAGCGGGCCCATGATAGGGATTGGCAGCATCATTGGCTCGACCAAGACATAAGGATTAGTCTCACATTGAGTTCCCAGAGCACCGAGTTAAGGATCCTCCAAATGGTATCACATTCACAACCAGGACTACCAAGAGGGTACTATTTAGTTTGGGCCCAGAAGTGGGCCAATTAGACAATCTGTCCGATCCTTCACCCATCACTCCGCACTCTTACGAAAATTGGAAACAAAATTTGAGCCAGATTATTGGTATGTTTTCCCTACAATAGGAATAATCTTATGGAGCCTAGACTGTAAATCCGATTTAATAAGGAATGCTCGGCTTTCCTTGTTCTTTAGCTTTATTTTCCTTTCCAAGCGACCTAAGGTCTGTAAAGTCGTCCTATGTTGATGCCAAACTAGCAGGGTAAAAGTAATAACAAAGAAGGCTTTGCTCATTGGGCGGGAGAATATCTGACATGGTACTAAGAGGAAGTGAGTGCGCACAAGTTTTGCTTTGAGTTGAGTTTACAAGGAAACCGTTTCCTTATTTGGTAAGTTACGGTACGAGTAATTGTTTGCTATGAGTTGAGTTTATAAGGAAATTGTTTCCTTATTGTAGCGAATAGTCGTGCACTACTATCCCGTTTGATTGTTGCGGAAAGTAGATCAGTGAGAAAACACACCTAACATAATATAAACACTCAATAGAAAAGAACAAGCACACAGCAATTTATGTGGTTCGGCAAGTTGCCTACATCCACAGACAAAGAAGATTGTTTCACTATAATGATTCAAGAAGATTACACTGTGATTTCTCACCCAAGACCTTTCAAATAAAGTCTCACTCTGACTCTCGAACACAAAGAAAGCTAACTCTCTTTATCTCTTGTCGCTTGACTTACTTGAGTTGTGAAACTCTGCGATGCCTTAAACAAACTAATGAAGAACCCCTTTTATAGGGTCTTCCCATGCGACATTGATCCCTGAATTAAGGGACAACTCCGTGTTGTACCAAAAGTTCATACTTTCAATGTGTGAAAGTCTAATGTGTAGGAACATTTAATGTGTTCACATGTGGTGTACTTTAGTTTTGGTAAACAAAAGCAATTGTCTTCACATCCTGTAGTTTTGTTTTGTTAAACAAAAGCTACATCCACGTGAAAATTGAGACAATGGAAACTTTTGTAATAGTATAGACTATTAGCTCAATAGTACTTACTATGTAGAAATAGTTCCAAAAATCTCCACCTTGTCTCAGTTTTTCACGCCAATAATCTTCAAGAATTATCTCCACCTTGGCATGACAAATTATACCAAATTAGTGCTGCAAACTTCAATGTCTGTGCGCCATTACAACGCCTTGCACCCAAGGTGCTTAATTTACGAGGATGTTTATCAAATTTGAGCAATGCTCAAACTTAAATTTCTTCAAATCTTAGTCTTGGTCATCATGTCGGATGGATTCTCGTGAGTGCTTATTTTTCGAAGACAAATTTCACCATACGTCGACAATCTCTAGTATAAAATGAAAACGAGATGTCAATGTATGCTTGGTCCATGCATGATGAACTTGATTCTTTTTAAATGTATAGCACTTTGGTATCACGGTGGGTTTCCACATTTTCTTGAGAAGTTTGAGTCACCAACTAGGCCTCGTAACCACAAAGGCTTCCTTGATAGCCTCTGTCAGCTGCCATATATTCTTCTTATTAGACAATGCAATTGTTGGCGCAACATAAACATCAACTTCTGGACCACCAACTAAAGTAAACCACGTGCACATTGTTCTAAGGCGTTTATCCAATCACCCGCATAATCTGAATCCACATAACCTTTGACATAAGACCCCAAACTTGAATCTCTCTGGTACACCAAACCAACATCCAATGTGCCACACAGAAATCGCAATATCCATTTCACAACATTCCAGTGTTCTTTTCCTGGATTATCCATATACCTACTAACCACACTAACAACTTGTGAAATATTCGGCCGAGTGCAAACCATTGCATACATGAGACTACCAACCCACACTCACATAAGGAACCTTGTTCATGTAATCACGTTCCTCATTTGTTGATGGAGACATACTTACTGACAATTTCATATGAGATGCTAAAGGAATCGTAATGACTTTGAATTTTGCATTCCAAAAGTTCTACCACCTTTTTATGATATTTCCTTTGACTAAGACAGACACATCCTCTACTTCTATCTCTAATAATCTCCCATCCCAATAATTTTACGTGCTTGGACCCATATCTTTCATTTCAAACTTTCTACAATTCAAACTTGAGCTTATTAATTTCCCTCATGCTTTTAGCGTGATAAGCATGTCGTTAACGTAGAAAGTAAGAAAATAGAAGAAGACAATCTTGTAGTCTCTAAGTATACACAATGATCAAATCACTTCATTAAAATCCCGATCAAGCATGAAGTTATCAAATCTTAAGTATCATTGTCGAGGCTATTGTTTTAGTCACATTAAAGATTTCTTCAACTTGCATACTAAACTTTCTTTACCAATAACTTTAAATCCTTGGTGTGAAATGTATATGTCTTCCTCAGTCTCAAATGTAAGAACGCGGTTTGACATCAAGTTGTTCCGATTAGAGATCAAAATACCACCATAGCCAAAAGAACCAAGATTGATATATATTTTACCCAGGAGAGAATATTTCATGGTATTTACGCCTTCCAATTGTGCATAACCTTTTGCTACTAATCGCGCCTTATATCGTACTGCTTATTTTGGAGCACGGAACACCATCTTTCTTGTAAAAACCACTTGCCTTGAAATAGACTTGTTTCATTAGGTAATGGTACCAATTCCCAAGTTTGATTTTTGCGAAGAGATTTCATTTCCTCTTCCATAGCAAATTTCCAATCCTCCACATGAGGATCCTTTAACGTTTCTTTGAAACTAGAAGGCGCTTCATCAAACATTGTTAATGCAAAAGCCATTTGTGTCTTGGAACCTTGCTGGCTTCATAATTGCTCTTCTTGTTCAGTGCAATTGATGGTTGCTCTTCTTGTTGTTCTAGGTTATCTTCATTGGTAACCTCTCATCTATAAAGTATTTTTCTTTGCGACTCTTTATTTATAGAATCATCTTGAGTATCAATCTCCCTAAACTTGAGATCCACCATCTCTACTTGGCTCCACAGTCAACCACCCAGGAGGATAACATCGGTGACTCATCAAATGTAACATCTCTGCTCACCACAAATTTACCCAATTAGGCACCACAGCTTTGTATCCCTTAACACCTCTTTGGTATCCCAAGAAAATGCCCTTCTTGGCTCTTGGCTCAAGTTTATTATTGAGCTGGAAATATGCGGCACACCCAAAGATTTTAAGAGAATTTAACATTACGAGGCTTCCCAGGACCATAACTCATATGGAATCTTGGGTCTAAATCCCTTGATGGTGATCTATTGATGAAAAACACGCATCGTTTACGCCTCTGCCCAAAACTCTCCACCCAATTTAGCATTGGATAACGACACCGTGTTTTCTCCAATAGGGTGCGATTCATTCTTTCCGCCACCTAATACATTTGGTGTCCCTTTGTTTCATGTATAATGCCTTGTGATACCTTCCTTGACAATACTCTATAAAGCGATCAGATTTATATTCCCGCCATTATCGACGAAGACACTTGAGTTTCTGCCGATCTGCTTTTGGTCATCGCTTTCCACTTCAAGAAAATGTCAAAGACTTGATCTTTAGACACCATGGGATAAACCAATACTCTCCGTGTATAATCATCAATAGAAAGACAAAATATCTTGAGCCTCCAAATGAAATAAACCTTGAAGGTCCCCACACATCGGTGTGAACATAATCAAGTCGTTCCTTAGTGTTATGGGTATAACTTCCAAATTTGATTTTATGTTGCTTTCCAAAAATCGATGCTCGCAAAACCCCTAGTTTGTGGGCTTAACACCGATAAGTCCTTGCTTGATTAATATAGTCATACCTTTTCACTCATATGGCCTAACCGCATGTGCCACCGGTCTTGTGTTGGATAATTCCGAGCTTTCTTTGCTTGTGTTATATTTTGCTCCTCTTATTCTTTGTGCTTCCATCAAGAAAGTACAGATTTCCTTGTTTGTTGCCATGAATTAAAAACGACACTCCATGAAGAACTTGAAAGAACTCCATCTTGTGATAATTTTATAGCCGCTTGGTCAACGATCACAGAGATAAGATTTTCGAAGTTCGGGAATATGTTTAACATCTGTTAAAGTTCTTACAACACCATCATGCATCTTGATTCGTATCGTACCAATACCTACCGATTTTAGAGGCATGATTATTACCCATCAAAGCCAGACATTTGTTTAATTCTTTATATGTAGAAAACCGATTTCCTATTGGGACTCATGTGATATGAACATCTTTGAATCAAGAATCCAATTATCCATTAGTATTGTCATGTGAGTAACAACTAGCACATCGCACAGATAAATGCAGAAGTAACCCGGTAACCATATAACTTTTTAACCTCTTTCTTACCATTACTTGCCTTGAATTCCAGGACAATCCCGCTTCATGTGACATTTATCATGATACCAATAGCATTCTAGATCCCCTTTAGGTTTGGATTTGAATCTAGATTTGCCATTAATTTTCTTGGCTTTCTTTCATTAGTTCTTCGCTAACAAACAACTTGATCGGTGGCCGCTCTAGATCCTTCTTTCTAAATTCATCGAGAGAAGGGATCGTGAAATCATCAAGTTAAACGGTGTCTTTTCCGTGCAACAAGGTGATAATTAAGTGATCATAAGAAGAAGAGAGAACATAAGAAAAGTAAAGCCTTATCCTCATCATAAATAATGATTCCGAGCGTTTAAAAAATCGGTAGGTATTCTATTAAACTCGCATAAGTGTTCATTAATATTAACACCTTCCTTAATCCGAAAGAATATAATTGCTTTTTTCAAATGAAGCTTACTCGTGAGAGATCTCGCCATATAAAGCGACTCGATTTTCTTCCATATTTTGCAGGCGATGTTTCTGCATCACATTATATGTGATCTCTTTCTCCAAGCATAGTCTGATGCTACTACATGCTTGAAGATCAAGATCCTTCCAATCTTCTTCTTTTACATCCTCGGGTTTCCCTGAAGACCCCAACAAAGTTTTGTGTAAACCTTGTTAAATCAACATGTCTTTAACTTTGTACTTGCCACGGGCTAAAATTAATTTTCCCAATGAATTTCTCCACCTCAAACTTTGCATTTGAAGTTTTTCCAAGTTTTGATGTCATTTTCTTCTCCTTGATCTAAGTACTCAACTCACGATGCAGGTTGTAGGGAATAGTCGTGCACTACTATCCCGTTTGATTGTTGCGGAAAGTAGATCAATGAAAAAACACACTTAACATAATAGAAACACTCAATAGAAAAGAACAAGCACACAAAAATTTACGTGGTTCGACAAGTTTCCTACATCCACGGACAATGAAGATTGTTTCACTATAATGATTCAAGAAGATTACTGTGGCTGACTTCTCACCAAGACCTTTCAAATAAAGTCTCACTCACAACTCTATGAACACAAAAGAAAGCTAACTCTCTTTATCACTTGTATGATAACGATACTTGAGTTGTGACTATAAAATAAAGCAGATAATGAAGAACCCCTTTTATAGGGTCTTCCCATCGACATTGATCCACTGAATTGAGGACAACTCCGTGTTGTACCAAAACCACTCTATACTTTCACATTGTGAAAGTCTAATGTGTAGGCACATTTAATGTGTTCACATATGGTGTTCATGTGGTGTACTTTTGTTTTGGTAAACAAAAGCAATTGTCTTCACATCCTGTAGTTTTGTTTTGTTAAACAAAAGCTACCTCCACGTCAAAATTGAGACAATGGCAACTTTTCTAATAGTATAGACTATTAGCTCAATAGTACTTACTATGTAGAAATAGTTCCACACTTATTTGGTAAGCTACGTAATTAGAATTCCAATATGCATGGGTTTGGTGTTCTATCGATAAAGCTGTACCTCTTGATTAGTGTACCACAGTAAAGAATATACGAGAATGGATAGAAGTAGGTTGTAGACACTAGTTCTAGAAGTAGAACACAATTTTCCACAATGATATCAATGAGTCATTTCATTGGGAAAGGACCCTGTTATAGTTATATCCTCAAATGGGAATGTTAGGTGTGTGTCCTTTCTATTTCCCTTATCTACTTTGCTAATAAATACAGTATGCCTTAGATCCTTCTAGAAGACATGTCTAGTCTTAGTAGCACCCCTTTGGAGATAAAGGGGGAGAACTTGGTGATCCCCTTATTAGATGGGGTCTTATTTCGTCCCTTCTTTTGGATATGGAAGCCACACTTCTTCCTTAGTATTTTTTCGGGTATCTACATTAAGTCCCCTGGCTGTTTGGGCGGCGTTAGCCTCCTCAACGATCTATTGCAACTCCCAAGCGACCTTTCTTGAGCTTCGACCACATGGAGACGCTCACATTAAGATATCTAACGGTATTGGCTCGCCGTCTATTTGAGATATCCTTCGGACGAGATGTTCTCTTTATGGAATTGCCCCTCTTCGGACACCTGTACCTACTCCAGCTTTCTACATTCAGAGAGGCTTGCTCCTTGCAAGTCCTTGTCTGTGTTTCTTAGGACTTGCTCTGTGCGAGTCCTGTTATTATTAATTCTCGAGGGACTTGCCCCTCTGCAAGTCCCCTTGTCTCCCTACGACGTCGCTCTATTCCTCTATCCATACGTTCCTGGGGATTTCCCTTCTTCGGGCGCTTGTACTCTTCCTTTTGTAGACCTTCTCTGTTTTTTTTTTTTTTTTTTTTTTTTTTTGCTTCTTCCAGGTCACTCTTGTCTCTGTATTTCTTAGGACTTGCCTCTGAGTCCCCTTATTATTATCAATCCTTGAGGGACCTGCTTCCTTGCACATGTTATTATCGTGGCACGTGGGATAGGTGAAGCGGTTATTTCTTACGGTTACTTGCTAGGGTTAGCGTCTTTTCGGATTCTGTCATGTCGTTATTACCCTTGATCGTGTCTTTTTACCATCTATAAATACTGACTCCATATTTTTTTTTTCATTTCTTCCAAAACATTTCCCCTATGTATTCTTTCTTCTTATCGCCCCCCTTTCTTTCAAGCGACATCAGGCATCCTTCATCCTTTATTTATCTCATCCTTCCCTCTTGGGCGCTGCGTCAAATACACAATGAGTGAGTCGACAGTTCAGCGAGAGTTCTTACGGTAATACTTGATTCTTCGGCAAGGAGGAGGAGGCGCTCATCTTATTCCTATTTTACAAGGGGAGGAGAGGGCCTTCCCCCGAGGCGGGCAAGGCTTGGGAGACCCTCTTTTCTAGTCGAGTTCTGCCGAAGCTCGAGGCGGGTGGCCACCCCGGTGTATGCAATAAGCCTCCCTCTTGGACGATAGATTCCTTTGACAAGTTAGTAAGCCGTCCGTTTTTGATCCTCCAGCAATAAACGAAGAAACCAGTGATTGGATTTTGGAGGAGGAAATCGAGCATCCGCCCCTTCTTCCCATTACTTCCCTGCGTCGGGTCGTCTCAGTCGTGGCGATTTCGTCCTCCCTAAGATAAAATTTCTTTCCAGAGCGACTCCTTGTCCAGAATGGCAGCCATGGATTGAGTACATGCTTTCGATCCCCTATTGCAGAGATGTTATTGTCAAGTTGGGGTTGATGGAGGCTCTTTCTTCGTCACGCTACATGCATCTTACCAGGAACAACCGGGATATAATTATCCTATCTCTTAGATGGATCCCTTTGGTCCATACATGTCTCTTTGCTTGGGGAGAAGGCATCCACCCACGTTGGAAGCGTCTGTCGCAGCCGGCCTTCCCCTCTGTAAGTCCAGCAGAGAAGGCGTCGGGAGTGGTTGTCGATGATGACGGATCTATCTGGATTTTGAGACCGAGGCACGGCTCACGGAGTCGGGGAAGTTGTCGCCAAAGCAGTGCGCCTTGGGAAGGGAGCAACGTCAAGGAAGGGAAGGAGGCGGCTTCTACGGAGGAGGTTATCGCCCCTCTGATCCCCGAAGTGCTGTAGCGGGCTACCTTGAACTTGTGGAGTAAAGATGGGGCGCCCAAGTTGACGGATGGGTCGGTGGGGCCCCTTCTCCTCGGTGGATCTGGGCGACATGAGTTGGCCGCTTTCTTGTCTTATTTTCTCTCTCCACGAAGTCTTTGAGGCATTATCCGACAAACGGCGTGGGGATGAGTCGATGATCATGGCGATACTCATGTCGCGTGGTGTCTCATTCCCTTTAGCACCCATGTTTCTAGGCGGGCTATACCATCATTTGGACTTCTTGGTGGGTGATATTCAAAGGGTTAAGAACTCCTCCTTCACGGTCGAAACGTTTCTTCCCGGTAACTTCATGCTTTGATGTGGGTGTGGGAGTATTTCCGCCGTTATAGGCGGAAATGAAGGTTCTAGGACTTCTGGTGAGCGGGTCGTGACCGCGGAGGATGGTCGAAACTCATCACTTACCTGTTTCTTTCCTCGACGGCTCTTTCCGAGAAGGGCATTTGTTGCCAAGCCCGTTAAGTTCGTTTGGCACCCCTACTAGATGATATCAACGAGTTCATGATAGGTGTAGAATACACCGTATTTACTATACAGAGTTTATGCTTTCTTTGTTATTTTTCTTGTAAATTATGTATTTTACGCTTGTTTTGAGTTTTATAGCTACTTTGGAGTCGCACGGAGGAAAAGAAGAAGAAACTATCAATTTGAGCAAAAGGGCGTAATTGTCATTTCACAAGCAAGTTATATGGAGCTGGCCACGGTTAAGGGATAGACATTTTGTTTTGATGAAGAATTGTTAAAGGCACCCAAGGAAGTTACTTAGGGCACCATCACAGGGTGGCTCTTATTTGGGTGCAAACAGTTGTCCCAATTTAAGGCCTAGCTAGGTCGAAGAAATCATTTCTTCCTCTTCCTCAATCATTCTACATCTTGGAAAGCGGTAGCATTTGCAAATAAACAGAGAGATTGAAACCAAGAAGTTGGAAAATTGATGAATATGTGGTAGTGGATCGAGTTAGTTGCCGATGTGTAAATAGAAGAATGAAGAAAGGGTTAATGGGTATGAGGTTGGTATGAGGTGATTGAGATCGAGAAGACCACCGATCTTGTTGATTGTTGAATAATGAGATGGAGTAAATGGATCGATGTTGTTGAGTAAAAACAGAGTTGGGTTTGGTTGCGTCAAAGAAGTTGATGGCGTTTTAGGGTTTGAATCGAGGTTGATTGAAGCTCGGGGAGAAATGGAAGCATTTGTTGCGATTGAAGATTGGAGAAGGAGAAATTAGTGATAGAGATAATTAGGGTTCGATTCTTGCTATTGATTTGTTCAAGAGATCGAGAGGTTTATGCGAAATCAAGATCTGAAGAGATGATGGCTAGTCGATTGGAGAAACTGGATCTGCTGTAACCAAGAAATGAAGTCTGGGTTCTTGTCGCTGTTAGGGCAATGGTTTTGTTTGGTTAATCGATGAATCTGTGGAAGTGGTGGTGGCAGCTGAAACTAAGATGAGTTTTGTTGTTAATCGAGAGCTGGAGATGTGAATTGAAAAATGGGTTTCTGAACCGAAATGGGTCTTTTGATTGGATATCAAAATGAAAAATGGGTTTTGATTCAACAGAGGAGATTGGAGATGGGTTTGTGGCTCAGATAAATCGAAGATGGGTTTGGTGGCCGCTGTTTGAAGCTCGGTGGCTGAGTTAGATGAAGAACAAAGATGGGTTGAGCTTGAAATTGTTGTTAAGGGCTCGACTTGTTTATGGGATTTGAAGAGAAGAGATTGCGGTCATTGAATCTTATTCTGAGTATGGATTGAGATCAGGAGAAATTTGAAGATGTCATTTGTACAAGAACAAGAAGGTGGAATTATGGTAATGAAAACAAAGAATTGGTGCTGCTGGGTTTATGGTGAGCTGAGAAATTGACAGGGTTTGAAGCAGGGAGGTGATGCTACTGAGTAAACTGATGCTGCTTCTGTTACAGAGAATTGTGGAATGGTGCCTGAATGAATAGATGTATGCTTAGGTGTGTCACAGGTGAAGAGAATGGCCTGAAAAATTGGCACAAAGTCTGTAAACAATCGAAACTCGGCGGGTTTTCCCTAAGCGAAGTCAACCTCGCGGCCGTAGAAGGCCGATCCCAACCGAGTTCGATGACCGATTAGGTTAGGCGAATTAGATCAAGTCACCAGTAGCAAATGACTCGATGAATCGACTCACCGAGTAAGCCCGATTAGTGAGTCGAAGCTAACTCGAGTCCGACTCTCCTTCCCTTGACCATTGACTAACGGTTGATTTGTTAGTTTGACCTAACGGATAACGAGTCTTGGACGGAATATTCCAATACCTGGCGACAACTTTCGGTGACCGGCGGTGGCGTTTCGACGCATTAAAAACCACAATCCCAGTTTTCCTGAGCAAAAATTCCAGAATTTTCTATGGACTTCTCTCATGGGTGTGAAGACTTGGACTAGGTTGGATGGAGAATTTGGCTCAAATTTGGAAAGAGAAGATGAAGAGTTGAGAAAGACTTGGTTTGGAAGTTGAATTGCTAAAGGAAAAGGATTCTAATCCTTGGAAGAGTTGGAGAATATTGAAGCTTTATAAATAGAGAAGTTTTCTACATCTTTTACACACCTCTCTACACACACAACACTTGTGTTTTTGCTTTTGATTCTTCTTTTTAATTATTTGTGTGAACTTGAAAATTCTTCTTTTAATAATTATTTGTGTGAATTTCAAAAGTATGAGTAGCTAATTTTATTATTGATTGAGGATGAATTCCTAGTTCTTAATACATGATTTGAGTTTTGTTTCAATTCTATCTTGAGTTTTTTTACATGATTATCGATTGTTTTTACTAATAGGAATGTTTATTCATTCATGATTGATTGATAGATTGTTTGGAGTGCACGCTAAATTAATTTGTTAATTGATCTATATCTAGTATAAGTTAGGGAATACGTAATCGTTCTCGACACTTTACATAAGTAGAAAACACAAGACCTTGCGGAGGGATTCCAGTGGAGCAATTGTGTGTAGAAACAATGCTAGAAAGTAAACCAAGCGAACCAAGAGTTTAACTACTAGTACTAAACCTAAATTCATAAATCTTAATGCATTAGGGAATTACATCTTGTAAGCGAACCTCAAGGTGGTTCTTTTGAATAGAATCGATAACTAAGCGGACTTGTTACTCGGTGAAATAAGGGATTTGGGGCTAGCTAAGCGGACCTTTATCCTACGGTTGGTGATAATCTGTGACTTATAACAAGTAGAAAAAAGAACATAACTTTAATCATTATTTTGCAACGAAGAAGGGATTCCTTGATCTTGTCTCTCTTATTGATTTCAACTTTATCTTTTAATTGCTTTGTTTATTTCTTTTTGCTTTTTACATCCCCCTTTACATTGACAATTTTACAACTAGAATCTCTTGCTCCTCGTGGGAACGAACTTGACTACACTATATTACTTGTTAATTAGGTGGAAATATCTTGATTAATTTGTTGTGCATCTACGACACACATCAAATTTTGGCGCCGAAGCTAGCCAGGAGCAACGGGCGATTTTAGTTGTTTTTGTTTTTCTTTTTGCTTTATTCTTGCTTTGTTAGATTCTATCTAGTATCTAACTTAGTTTTTGAGAATCTTATTTCAGTGCTATACCTTTGGTGAATGCTTAAGAGAGGAGCCCAGGAGTCAATACGTCTTCGATCGGCACTCAACTAAAGGATTTCATTCGGCGGTTAACACTCCACTTCCTCCTTCTTCATCAAGTGATTTCTGACAAAGAGGAAGAACCAATGGCTGATCGTACACTCAAGGACCTAGCTTCTCACAAGCTTGACACACACAACAATAGTGTATCCAAACTAACTCAACTTTTGAGATCAAGCGGGGTTGATTAGGAGTTAAAGTTCCATGGCATGGTGAATGAGGACCCAAACAAACATCTTATGGACTTCTATGCCATAGTTATGGCTATGCTTCCAGGGAGACCAATGCGGATGGAGCAATGTTGAAAGCTTTCCCGTTTTTCTTTGGCGGGCAATGCTAAGGAATGGTTGTATTATTTACCTTCCGGAAGTATCACAACATGGAATGGGATGAAGAAACTTTTCCTCGAGAGATATTTTCCCGCATCCAAAGCTACTCAAATTCGCAAGGAGATTTGTGGATTGAAACAACATGTTGGAGAGTCATTGTATGAATGTTGGGAGCGATACAAGAGGTTGGTGGCAAGCTGTCCACACCATCAATTTAGTGATGTTATGATACTCCAATACTTCTCTGAAGCTCTCCACCCAAGTGATCGATCTCTTCTTGATGCCGCGGGTGGTGGTGCACTAATGAACAAGACTTTGACCGAAGCTAGAGAGTTGATTGAAAGTATGGCTGCAAACTAAACAATTCTACACAAGAGATGAACCAATGGTTAGGCGAGTGCATGAAGTTAGTGATTCATCATCACATCTTGATCAAAGAATGAGTAACATGGAGACAATGATGCAAAGGATGTACGCGGTAATTATTCGGATGGTGAGACCGAACAAGTTAATGCTTTATATCCAAATCAAAAAGGCCAAGGTATGATCCATACTCAATACCTATAATCCCGGTTGGAAGGATCATCCTAACTTTAGTTATGCGAACAAGCAAGCGGCGGCTCCTAATCCATATGCACAACAAGGTGGTTTCCAACAATCACGTTTCCAACCTCCACAACAATTCCAACCACAACAAGTCAAGGAACGTGATTCTTCAATCGATGACAAGAGCTCAATGCATTGATGCAAGGTATGCAAGGTATCACCACTTTGGTTCAACAAAACAACAAAGACCGATTCGGCAATCAAGGACTTACAAACTCAAATGGGACAATTGGCGACCGATGTGAACCTATTGAAATCACAAGCATCTAAAACGCTTCCTTCACAACCATTTGTTAATCCAAGAGAGAATGTTAATGCAGTTACTTTAAAGAAGTGGAAGACAAGTGGAGGGTCCAAGTCATCATGAAAAAGCTAGTGAAGATGTAGTCAATGACAAGGAGGAGCCGCACCAAAGGAGAATTCAACACCAACCGACCCATCCAAGGAACCGTTCCTACTTTTACTACTCCACCTCCTTTTCCCTAGTCGTTTTGCTAAATCCAAGAAAGAAGCTCAAGACAAGGCACTCATGGATATTTTCAAGAAGGTTGAAATCAACATCCCCTTCATCGAGGCCATCAAAACAATGCCACGGTATGCGAAGTTCATGAAGGAATTATGCACAAGAAGGATAGGTTGCTTGATAATGAAATTACTAAAGTTGGTGAGAGTCGTCGGCTATCTATTGAAGAAGATGCCTACAAAGTGCACGGATCCCGGTGGTTTCATGGTGCCAATTACTATTGGTAAGCAAAGGTTTGAACATGCATTACTTGACTTGGGAGCTTCCATTAGTGTGATGTCGGTGATATATATGACTCCTTGAATCTTGGACCTTTGAAAAAGACAAGAGTTATTATCCAATTAGCAAACAAGTCAGAACATATATCCAAAGGGACTTGTAGAAGAGGCGTGCTAGTGCAAGTAAATGAGCTTATTTTTCCTAGTGGACTTCTTTGTGGTGGATATGGACAACAATGAGAACCGAGCATCTACTTCTTTACTTCTTGGGAGGCCATTCATGAAGACCGCTTGAGACGAAGATTGATGTTGATATGGGTACACTCACTATGGAATTCGACAAGGAGATAATACACTTTAATATATTTGAAGCCATGTGCTACCCAAGTGATGTGCATTCCGTTTACTCCATGGATGTGGTTGATTCATTAGCGCAACAAATGGTGGAATTGAATCGGAGGATGAACTTGATGTGGTGTTGCAAAAGAGCATTGAATTGGACGTCCATGGCTTGTCTAACTTGGATGTTGAAATCTCCAATGAATTGGTGGAGATGTGTGGTGCCTTGGAGACATCACAAGAAGTTAAAGGGTAATGTTTCATATATTTCTTTACCCGTGAATGATGAAATACTTGTACCATCTATTGTGAAGGCGCCCAAACTAGAATTGAAGCCTTAGGACCATTTAAGTATGCTTTCTTGGGAGATGGAGATGAGCTTCCCAGGTGATTATTTCTAAGAACCTCACACCAGACAAGAAGACCGTTTGCTTAGAGTCTTGAGAGAGCACAAAACGGCTATTGGGTGGACAATTGCGGATATCAAGGGCATTAGTCCATCCATGTGCATGCATAGGATTCTAATGGAAGAGAACGTAAAGCTAGATGACGTGATGCTCAACGAGGCTTAATCCTCCCATGATGGAGGTTGTGAAGAAAGAGATACTCAAATTGCTAAGTGTGGGGGTAATCTACCCAATTTCCGATAGCAAGTGGGTTAGTCCTAGTTCAAGTGGTACCAAAGAAATCCGGAGTCACGGTTGTTCAAAGATGAACTTGTTCCTACAAGAGTTCAAACAAGGTTGGAGAGTGTGTATTGATTATAGAAAGCTTAATTCCGCAACCCGAAAGGATCACTTTCCTTTACCTTTCATTGATCAAATGTTGGAGCGGTTAGCGGGGCATTCTTATTATTGCTTCTTGGATGGTTATTCGGGATACAACCAAATTGTTATTGCACGGGAGGACCAAGAGAAGACCACTTTCACTTGTCCGTTTGGAACGTTTGCATATAGACGGATGCCCGTTCGGCCTTGCAATGCGCCGGCTACTTTTCAAAGATGCATGGTGAGTATATTCTCGGATTATGTGGAGCGCATCATCGAGGTATTTATGGATGACTTTAGTGTTTATGGCAATTCTTTTGATGGTTGTTTAAACAATCTTGAACTAGTTCTTAAACGATGCATAGACACAAACCTTGTCCTTAATTGGGAGAAATGTCACTTTATGGTAAACCACGGCATAGTACTTGGTCACATTGTGTCCTCTCGAGGGGCTCGAAGTGGACAAGTCAAAGATAGATTTAATAAGAAACTTACAATATCCCACTTCGGTGAGGGAGATCCGTTCTTTTCTTGGTCATGCGGGTTTCTATAGGCGGTTTATCAAGGATTTCTCCAAAATCTCCATCTTGGATGTGCAAGTTATTACAAAAGGAGGTACCTTTCGACTTCAACAAGGAATGCAAGGATGCTTTTGACAAATTAAAGGAAATGTTGACAAGTGCGCCGATTATCAAATCACCGGATTGGAATCTTCCATTTGAATTAATGTGTGATGCTAGTGATTATGCGGTTGGAGCCGTTTTGGGTCAAAGAGGACAAGTTGTCCCATGTTATCTATTATGCATCTAGGACCCTTAATGATGCACAAATCAATTATTCTACCACGGAAAAGGAGTTATTGGCTATAGTTTTTGCATTGGAAAAATTTCGTTCATACTTGGTGGGTACAAAAGGTTATTGTGTATTCAGATCATGCGCACTAAGACACTTAATAAAGAAGAAAGAAGCTAAGCCAAGATTAATCCGGTGGATCCTATTGTTACAAGAGTTCGACATAGAAATTCGTGATAAGAGGGGTGTGGAGAATACGGTTACGGATCATCTTAGTAGACTTGTTATGTCTCAAGAAGAACTTCCATTACATGACCGCTTCCCAGGACAACAACTTTTCTCCATGGAAGAATCAACACCTTGGTATGCGGATATAGTGAATTACTTGGTGACAAGGAAGGTACCTAGTACAATGTCTAATTTCCAAAAGATGAAACTTAAGAAGGTAGCTAAACAATATGTGTGGGATGAACCATACTTATGGAAATATGGCGTTGATCAAATAATGCGAAGGTGCGTACCTAACTCCAGAATTTCAATCCATCCTCTCCTTTTGCCACACTTTTGCATGTGGTGGTCACTTTGGTTCTAAACGTTTCGCTCTTAAGGTTCTCGAAGTGGATTTTATTGGCCCACCTTGTTTGAAGATTCATATATTTTTTGTAAATCGTGTGATAGATGTCAACGAGCGGGCAATCTAGGTGCTCGAAATCAAATGCCACTCACACCAATTCTACGCCGTTGAGATTTTTGATGTGTGGGGTATTGATTTTATGGGCCCTTTTGTCAATTCGAATGGAAACTTTTATATACTTCTTGCCGTTGATTATGTTTGAAATGGGTGGAGGCTAGAGCCACCAAAACTAATGACTCTCAAGTTGTCTGTGATTTTGTAGGGAAAACATTTTCAATAGGCATGGTACACCAAGAGTGGTGATAAGCGATGGAGGTTCACATTTCAAGAAGGCTTTCCACGCTCTCCTCAAGAAGTACAACATAACACACAAAATTGGTACACCTTATCATCCACAAACTAGTGGACAAGCGGAAATTTCAAATCGTGAGATCAAGTCCATTCTTGAGAAAGCGGTGAATACCACAAGGAAAGATTGGAGCTTTAAGCTCAATGATGCACTTTGGGCGTATAGAACGGCGTATAAGACACCGATTGGTATGTCTCCATATAGGTTGGTTTATGGTAAGGCTTGTCATCTTCGGTTGAACTTGAATACAAGGCTTATTGGGCGATAAAGAAATTCAACATGGAGTATGATGAAGCGGGGAAACAAAGGAAGTTACAACTACATGAGTTAGAGGAGATACGTAATGATGCTTACGAGTGCTAGGTTTACAAGGAAAAGACTAAGCTTTTTCATGACAAGATGATTTCGCGGAAAAGTTTTGTTGTGGGGCAAAAAGTTCTTTTATTTAATACTCGTTTACGTTTATTTCCGGGTAAGCTTAAGTCCGTTGGGTGGGACCATTTGTTGTTACTAATGTTTATGATCATGGTGCGGTTGAAATTGTTAGTGACAAAAACAGGGACAACATTTGAAAGTCAACGGCCATAGGTTAAAGCCATATTATGAAAACTTTCCAACGGAGCATGTGGACGTGATTGGTCTTCAAGATTCACTCCTCTGGAGGAGTAATGTGCAAACAAGAGCTAAGTCAGGACCATCGACTTTAAAACAAGCGCTTAATGGAGGCAACCCATCGGTTTTGTATTTCTTATCCTTTTGCTTTTTGTTATTTCTTTTTCTTGTTCCTTATCATGTTAAAATTTCCCACCTTGACTTTACTAGGAGGATTCAATTACATTGAGGACAATGTAAGGTTTAAGTGTGGGGGAGTGGTTAAGCATGTTTTTACAAAAATTACAAAAAATTAAAAATTTTTAAAAAAAAAAAAAAAGTTTTACTTAAAAATTCCAACTTTTAAAGATTTTAGAGTCACTAGCATACTTCTAGGTATGTTTAAATAGAGATTTTGACCGACATAATTGAACTTGGAAATGTTAGAGAACTACATTCGGATTTCTTGCTTGTTTGAGTGTTAAATAATGGATTTAATCATGCGGTGATGCGAATTTGGTGCGAGGAGAAGGGCATTATTAGAGTTCTTTGATCAATCATTAGTGGAGACTAACCGTATTCATATCATGAGAGGCAGAGCCAGAATTCTTCCATCTACTAAAGAGCTTCTTTTGAGTGTGTGTCACCATACGTTAATTAGGGTAGAATGGTGAGCTACCCAACCTCCCACCAATAGAAGCACTACTCTTTGATCTCTTGAGTGCTAATTTTGTCAATCATAAGGGTGACGTCTATAGATGAAAGCCACCTTCTTGTAGTTGATTTGCAGTTAGCACCATTCTCTCTCTCGACAACAACGGATCCATAGAAACACATTCATCATCAACAAGGAGCGACATCAAAATCTACAAGGAAAGTTGGAAAAGTTTAAGGTTTATAAGCAACGGAGCGGAAAAAGAGCAAATTTCAAATACAAGTAAAGCAACATACAAAGGGCAGATTTCACATATATGTTGAAGACTTACAATACAATGAGGTAATTTTATATCCAAGTATGAAGACTTATTCATGAAAGCGAAGAAAATTAAAAGGTGAGAATTTTTGGAATTTATGATTTCAAGACGATACAAGTTGTGAAGAATCAAGTAAAATACTTCTCCACGGCCATGGTTTATTTTTGTATTTTATTTCTCTTGTTTCAAAAAAAAAAAAAAAAAAAAAAAAAAAAAAAAAAAGAAAAACAAAGAAATATTTGTTTTGTTTTTATTTAATAAGCCGTGGGGAAGGAAAATTTATAAGGAAGTTTCAAGCGACAAGGTTTTAAGGAAAAGAGTTACAAATTGTCAAGGATTTATGAAGATCAAGAGTTTATCATCAAAAGTTGAAACCGAAGACCCAAGACCAAGAAGATCAAGGCGAGGAGCGGAAGACTTTTCTATTGGATGCCGTGAGAGTGGTGTTATCATAATTGGCAATCGGATGTGAAGGTGAGTAAGTAATCTCATCCTCAATAATAAATGGTTGATTTCCTTTCTTAGAGATCGTCAGAAAAATGGTTTTTCAAAATATTAAAAGATGTGGGTTTTTAAAATATTTGGAAGTTATCCTTCCCACCATTCAACGTGTTGCGGAGTTTTCTCTTCATTCCTACCCGCACATGTGAGAACCATAAAAAAAGCCGTCTTTTGAGTGCAATTATCATAAAATCCTTTTTGGTGAGCGAAGTGTCGAGCGAAATGCTTATTGATCGTTTCTCAAACACGCATTCTCTCATTATGGTGTTGTTATTTCTCACTCAACATTTAAGAACGAGAATATGTTCTTTAGTATTTCTAACTTTTATTACTAGCATGCGAAACTCTATGTCCTCATAGCTTTTTGGATGCTTGGGACGCTTGAACGCTTTGAAGTTGTGAGTTTTTAGTTTGATTTGCTCGAGGACTAGCAAAGTCTAAGTGTGGGGGAATTTGATAGGTGTAGAATACACCGTATTTACTATCTGAGTTTATGCTTTCTTTCTATTTTTCTTGTAAATTATGTATTTTACTTGTTTTGAGTTTTATAGCTACTTTGGAGTCGCACGGAGGAAAGAAGAAGAAACTATCAATTTGAGCAAAAGGGCGTAATTGTCATTTCACAAGCAAGTTGTATGGAGCCTGGCCACGGTTAAGGGATAGACATTTTGTTTTGATGAAGAATTGTTAAAGGCACCCAAGGAAGTTACTTAGGGCACCATCTGGGGTGGCTCTTATCTGGGGTGCAAACAGTTGTCCCAATTTAAGGCCCTAGCTAGGTCGAAGAAATCATTTCTTCCTCTTCCTCAATCATTCTACATCTGGGAAAGCGGCATGTAGGTTCTTTGTGAGAGATTGAAACCAAGAGCAGTTGGAAAATTGATGAATGCATGGTAGTGGATCGAGTTAGTTGCCGAATGGAAGAATGAAGAAAGGGTTAATGGGTATGAGGTTGAGTGTGAGGTGATTGAGATCCGAGAGAAGACCACGTTTGTTGATTGTTGAATAATGAGATGGAGTACGATGTTGTTGAGTAAAACAGGAGTTGGGTTTGGTTCTGTCAAAGAAGTTGATGGCGTTTTTAGGGTTTGAATCGAGGTTGATTGAAGCTCGGGGAGAAATGGAAGCAGCTGTTGATTGAAGATTCAGAAGGAGAAATTAGTGATAGAGATAATTAGGGTTCGAGTTGCTGCTATTGATTTGTTCAAGAGATCGAGAGGGTTTGTCTGAAATCAAGATACAGAGAGATGATGGCTAGTCGATTGGAGAAACTGGATCTGCTGTAACCAAGAAATGAAGTCTGGGTTCTTGTCGCTGTTAGGGCAATGGTTTTGTTTGGTTAATCGATGAATCTGTGGAAGTGGTGGTGGCAGCTGAAACTAAGATGAGTTTTGCTGTTAATCGAGAGCTCAGAGATGTGAGGGAACTGGAATTGATGAATTGAAAAATGGGTTTTACAGAGATGGATTAAATTCTTTTGAAAAATGAAGATGGTTTTTTGATTCAACAATGAGGAAGAAAACGGCAGTTGGAGATGGGTTTGTGGCTCGAGATAAATCGAAGATGGGTTTGGTGGCCATTGTTTGAAGCTAGGTGGTGAGTTAGATGAAGAACAAAGATGGGTTGAGCTTGAAATTGTTGTTAAGGGCTCGACTTGTTTATGGGATTTGATGAGAAAGAGATTCGGTCATTGACTAACATTGCTGAGGTGACCGAGATCAGAGTTAGAAGATCTGCATTACAAGAACAAGAAGGTGGAATTATGGTAATGAAAACAAAGAATTGGTGCTGCTGGGTTTATGGTGAGCTGAGAAATTGACATGGTTTGAAGCAGGGAGGTGATGCTACTGAGTAAACTGATGCTGCTTCTGTTACAGAGAATTGTGGAATGGTGCCTGAATGAATAGATGTATGCTTAGGTGTGTCACAGGTGAAGAGAATGGCCTGAAAAATTGGCCTGGGAAGTCCTGTAAACAATCGAACTCGTAGGTTTTCCCTACGGCAGAGTCAACTCGCAGCCGCCGAAGACCGATCCCAACAGAGTTCGGTGTGGATTAGGTTAGGAATTAGATCAAGTCGGCCGAGTGGCGGTGACTCGATGGTCGCTCGGTGAGTAAGCCCGATTAGTGAGTGGAAGCTAACTCTGAGTCGACTCTCCTTCCCCTTTGACCATTGACTAACGGTTGACTGTTAGTTTGACCTAACGGTAACAGAATCTTGGACGGAATATTCCAATACCGGCGACAACTTTCAGGTGACCGGCGGTGACGTTTTCCGGCCGTATTCCGGCCACAATCCCAGTTTTCCGGCGAGCAAAAATTCCAGAATTTTCTATGGACTTCTCTCATGGGTGTGAAGACTTGGACTAGGAATTGGATGGAGAATTTGGCTCAAATTTGGAAAGAGAAGATGAAGAGTTGAGAAAGACTTGAATTTGGAAGTTGAATTGCTAAAGGAAAAGGATTCTAATCCTTGGAAGAGTTGGAGAATATTGAAGCCTATAAATAGAGAAGTTTTCTATCTTTTACACACCTCTCTACACACACTACACTTGTGTTTGCTTTTGATTCTTCTTCTTAATTATTTGTGTGAACTTGAAAATTCTTCTTTTAAATAATTATTTGTGTGAATTTCAAAAGCATGAGTAGCTAATTTTCTTATTGATTGAGGATGAATTCCTAGGATCTTAATATATGATTTGAGTTTTGTTTCAATTCTATCTTGAGTTTTTCACATGATTATCGATTGTTTTTACTAATAGGAATGTTTATTCATTAATGATTGATTGATAGATTGTTTGGAGTGCACGCTAAATTAATTTGTTAATTGATCTATATCTAGTATAAGTTAGGGAATACGTAATCGTTCTCGACACTTTACATAAGTAGAAAACACAAGACCTTGCGGAGGGATTCCGTGGAGCAATTGTGTGTAGAAACAACGCTAGAAAGTAAACCAAGCGAACCGATTTTAACTACTAGTACTAAACCTAAATTCATAAATCTTAATGCATTCGGGGAATTACATCTTGTAAAGCGGACCTCAAGGTGGTTCTTTTGAATAGAATCTGATAACTAAGCGGACTTGTTACCGGTGAAATAAGGGATTTTGGGGCTAGCTAAGCGGACTGCTATCCTACGGTTGGTGATAATGTGACTAATAACAAGTAGAAAAGAACATAACTTTAATCATTGTTTTGCAACGAAGAAGGATTCCTTGATCTTGTCTCTCTTATTGATTTCAACTTTAACTTTTAATTGCTATTTTATTTCTTTTGCTTTATACATCCCCCCTTTACGTGACAATTTTACAACTAGAATCTCTTGCTCCTCGTGGGAACGAACTTGACTACACTATATTACTTGTTAATTAGGTGGAAATATCTTGATTAATTTGTTGTGGTTACGACACGCATCAGTTCACTTTTCGCCCGTACGACGATGGCGCATGTGGAGAAGCCTCCCATCGGTTTGTGTCGCTCTTCCCAGAGGATTTTGTGGATGTCGCCTTAGACACTCCTATTGTGGATGCATGCAATTTTGTGGCCGCCGTGACGCCAGGTTATCTTCTAGGTTTTTACAAGGGCATGTTTTCTGTAGGCTTATAATTTGAATCGCATTGCTGCGCTTGGCGGGTTTCGACCAAAGGGACTGGTTCTTACCTTTACCTTCGTTCTCTTGGGACTCTCGGATGGTAGGAGAGATTTATGCGTTTTGTCTTTCTGAGGTGAAAAGCCTCGTTTCCGTCGCCCGCCTTCAACTCAAAAGTCCACGGTTGACCGGGATTTGAAAGTCACGCATAAATGGTTTTTATATTGGGTGAATGAAATGGAGGATGTACATCATGCCTTGTCGGTTGATGGCGTGATGGCTCCCCCGCCCAATGTGCTAGAACTGGATCGCCTGGGGCGCACTAGGATACCCTCAGATATCATGCGATCTCATGGATTGGCTTCTGGCGCCAAGAGAAGGCGTGTCGCGGCTCCCCCGTCTCGGGGCAAAGGGAAAAGGATGGAGTCCTCTTCGTCGAAGATCAGAAACGCTGTTAGAACCTTTGGTTGTTCTCGGGGGAGGTTGAGGTAATTTTGCATTTCTCCTTTATTGTTTCTTTGGTGAACTTCCCTGGGTACTTATTACTTTTATCTTTTAATCGGACCCCCCTCTGCATGGTCCATTACGATACTTTGCTCATGAATGGTTTAATGTGGACGTGAAGGATCTTCCCGAGGGTTGCCAAGATACGAGTATCTCATTGATCTTGTCATAGTTCATTCCGCGGTTTCCTCGATCTCCCCAAAGACTATCATTTTTAGAATGCAGCGGCTGCTCTGCTCGGCGATCATCGGGAATCATCCCCATCGATCTATTGGTGCTAGTTCTAGCTCTGTACCTGGTCTTGGTGCTTTAAGAATCGATCGGTGATGTCACAACAAGAATCATCAGGTACTTTGTTAAATCGTATTGACACGTGTCCATTCATTGTCTTTCCTTTATTAAATGGCATGTTGCCTTATATATATACACATAAGGGGGAAAGTAGAGGTATCGTTTTCTTTCTCTCTCCGGGGTTTCTCATATCTCTTTCTTGGACTCTTTAGGGCGACAAGACAGGCAGCCACTTGACTCGGGTACTTCGGTTGGGAGTTCCTCTTCCTCTGTTCCTTCCACTAGTCGCCAAGACGTTGCGACTTCTTCCTTTGTGAGTCACCTTTTTTTTTTTTTTTTTTTGACTCGCCTCTCTCGATAATTATTGTAGGTTATGGGTAAACAGGATCGTTCGAAAACTAGGGATGGTCGTGACAAAATAAAAAGGACCAAACTACGGCGATCATGGTTGTCAGCTCCGGCTTAAGAGCGATTGTTCAACCTAATCTGTTGACTAGTGGTGGGCGTAGGGATGCACTGCTTTCCTTCTTTCAAACAAAACCCATGGAGCAACGCCGGATCGTGATGGGGGAGAGTTATGTCTCGGTCTACAGGTTTTAGGTGCCTCCTCATTACGAGTCGCTATACACTCGGGTAGCGGTGCGGATGGCCATATTGCCTCAGCCGACGCGGTTTCCCAATGCTAACGCTCTTGTGTCTCATACCTTGAACGTCTTGGATGTGTTGGGCGAGATGGTAGAAGCTGGTGATCACCCCTCTGGTACACAATTACAAAGCTAGCGTCGAATCATTGATGATGCTGTCAACATGCGTTATAACATTGGATGGCTAGAATCCCTCTGGCGGGAGGCAGAGATGAAGGCGAATGCTCGTCGGAATCAACTTCCAGTAATCGTCGCTGGTCTCGAGGAAAGGGTTGCCTCTGATCAGGCTAGATTGCAGACTTTGCGAGAGACTCAGCATCATCTGATTAAAGAGACGAGTGAGGTTGTGTGAACAGATTGCTCGAGACGAAGACGCTAGAGGAGGATGAGCGTTTGTTGGCGGATGCCAAGGTAGAAATGGCGGAGCAAAACGAGTCGTGATCGCCTTAGAGATCTGGAGGGGGGCTTTATTGTTAATTTTATTATTTATGTTGGGTTATGACCTTATTTCTTTTTAGTTTCCTCTTTTCTTCCCTCTCTCTCTTTATGACTTTATTTGACTTATGACTTTATTCGGATAACGCTCGTGCCTCGAGGCAGGAGCCTTTAAATATGATAGCTTATTGAGTCATATTTATGTGTTTCGAATGACTAATGGCTAGCTACTATAGCTTGGTAGTGGAAATATCTTTATTAAGGCGGTTTCTGGATGTTCACCCCATTGCATGTAGCTACCTTGAACAGGGGCATGCAGACTCGCATGGAATGCTGATGGATACGGAATCTCACATGTAAAAACTTAGGCGTCTGCATTAATGGGCCACAATGGGCTTATCGGTCCATTGCCCGAGGTTGAGAAGCCGCCGGGTAGCTTTGATCCTGGATCGACATATGTTCAGTCTCGTCGTGTTATTGACGTGGCTCTTGCTCAGGCTTTGGCTGAGCTCGTTCCTCTACATGTGTTGAAAATTCTTAGGCATGTGGCTTTAGGTGGGTGTGTGTATATATGTGTTGTGTTTAGTTGTTTTCATTCTCTCTTGGGTTATTCTTTTCTCTTTCTCTCTTGGGTTATTCTTCTCTTCTCTCCCCCCTTTTTTGTCGCTTTTCATGATGTCTGCTGCTCGCCCTGTTAAAGAATGGGTTCTGGCACTGGCTGCCATACCTCAGCATCCTTTGAAGGAAGTTTATGAGCAAGAGATTCAATGCTTGATTGGAATCAAAGAGGAATGCATGCACCAAGAGCTACGGAGATGTGAGAAAGGCTTGGGCGACGTTTAGAATGGTCATAATGTGCCGATACTTACTCATGGCGAGAAAGGATCATCTCACGGGTCGCCTTTGGTAAAGTGGAGCGTCGTTTTTAGCGAGCTGGGTTTTCCGTCACGAATGCACACGAAGCGTCTGCGAGGAGCTTGTGGTAGTTTGTCTATGGTGGAGGAGGAGATTGCAAAGTATCGGGCCTTGTTAGGTGGTTTGCAAAATTGATTGCTAATGGGCCCCCCACCCCCTCTTTATATGAGCTTTGGTGTGATGCTTCCTGTCAATTCATTTTGCTCTCAATCCATTATTTAGATTAGTTGTGATGACTCGAGAAGATTTGTTGTTGGAGGTTGAGCGCCTTGAGCATATGGCTAAGGCGGCACGTGTAATGTTTGAATACTTTGTAGAAGAGAATAGACTTTACTCTCGTCTCTTGCCGGGGTATGAGCGATAATTGCAAGAAGCTATTGTCAATGTCGTTCGGCGATACTTCCTTTTTAGAAGCTGACAGTTGTTTTTGAGTGGGTGAATAGTAGTTATGATGATTATATATGTGCGCATATGCTTCTTTGGCATTTTGAAAGTTGTTAGTGATGCTCGGTCTTCTAGATGTAACCTCTTAGGCGACTCTGTCATTTGTGAGTCTGTCATTTAATGTTTTGAAAGATGTTCTCCCTCTTCTTCTTTTTTTTTTTACAATTTTCATGAATGGAGCTGTTATCAAGGGCGCCTGTGCTGTTAGGAACGCCATGGCCTTTCCTTATTGTGAGAGGAAAATGTGCTCTCCCCTTCTTTTTTTTTTTTTTTTTTTTTTTTATAATTTTCATGAATGGAACTGTTATCAAGGGCGCATGTGCTGTTAGGATCGCCAGGGCCTTTCCTTGTTGTGAGAGGAAAAATGTGTGCTCTCCCCTTCTTTTTTTTTTTTTTTTTTACAAATTTCATGAGTGGAACTGTTATCAAGGGCGCCTGTGCTGTTAGGAACGCCAGGGCCTTTCCTTGTTGTGGGAGGAAAAAATGTGCTCTCCCTTCTCTTTTTTTTTTGTAAATGGAACTGTTGTTCCAGGCGCCTGTGTTGTTAAATATGCCAGGGCCCTTATTATGAGAGAGAAGTATGCTCTCCTCCTCTTTCTTTGTGTACCGGGACGTGGAGATATTCATGTCCCAGAGAGTGGGTGCAAAGAGGATTTAGACACTCATGTCCCAAAGAGTGGGTACATGGAGGATTTAAACACTCATGTCCCAAAGAGTGGGTGCATGGAGGATTTAGACACTCTTGTCCCAAAGAGTGGGTACATGGAGGATCTAGACACTCATGTCCCAAAGAGTGGGGTGCATGGAGGATCTAGACACTCATGTCCCAAAGAGTGGGTGCATTGAGGTTTAGACAGATGTCCCAAAGAGTGGGTGCATGGAGGATTTAGACACTCTTGTCCCAAATAGTGGGTATGGAGGATTTAGACACTCATGTCCCAAAGAGTGGGTGCATGGAGGATTTAGACACTCATGTCCCAAAGAGTGGGTGCATTGAGGATTTAGACACTCATGTCCCAAAGAATGGGTGCATTGAGGTTTAGACACTCATGTCCCAAAGAGTGGGTGCATTGAGGATTTAAAACTCATGTCCCAAGAGTGGCTGCATGAGGATTTGTTTAGTACATCTTTGAAGAGTCGAAACACGCCTTATTCATATAGCTCTTTGATTACATGTAGAAGGTTTTTATCCACTTCCCATTGATTTTGTCATCGGGCTTCCCCTTTATAAGCGTACCGTCTGCCTGCTCAATCTTGTAGTATCCACTATCCGCCTTGATGATTCCGAATGGTCCTTCCCAGTTGGGTGCAAATTTTCCATCACTCTCATTGCGAGGACATGATGTGAAATAAGCGAGGGACCAGGTCGCCACACTAAAGCTCCTTGGTTTAACCTTTTGGTTGTAAACTCGTGCCATTCAGGCATGGTATTTCTCAAAGATGGCGTGTGCAATATCTCGTTTTCTTCAATCGTGTCCAATACTTGGAATCGTTTGCTATCTTCGGGTTGAAGGCCGCTTTTGCTGCGATGACTCAGGGATCATGCAATGACAATTTCACTGCTTTGGTGATCAGCTGTCTTGTCCATAAACTGGGTATATGGTGCGGATCCAGGTGAGGATCTTTTGCGGTGCGATACGCCCAGAGTTCCATGGGTAATTCTTCATGCCATAGTCTCTTATTATTGTTAATGTTGTCAAAGATTAAATCCTATATTCACACTTGTGGAGGTTATAGGACACTTGGCATAGATAAGAAGAAGGCTTGGCTATTAAGTACACATGAGAATTATCTAGTAAAGTCTTGGCAACCAAGTTTACTTTGCTTGCAAGGTTTTACTACTTGGATGTCAAGTATTTTTCTTGAATCCCAAGTACTTATCTAGTATAAATAGGAGGGAGCTCATTTGGAGAAATATATACCAATACACCAACTCTAAGAGCCTTATGAGTTTCTCTCTATTCTCTTCTACTTTCTATTTGTGAGGATATAGAGCAATATTACTAGAGAGTTATTTTAGTGTTATGATTATCTTCTAGCTATTCATAAGTTAGTGATTGATCCATCAATCTTTAGTGTTTTAATTCTCTGTAAAAAAGTTCTATAATAAAGAGTTTGATCGTAGCCGTTTGTGGATGTGGGTGTCTGTGAGAACCCCGTTAATTTATGTGTTCTCGCTTTCTTGTTTCTTTTAGTGTGCATCTTCTTTTATTTTTTTTTACTTCTACATTGATCCAAAGAACTAGTGTCTTGTGGAATTATTTACCAAGTAATCCCAACAAGTGGTGCGGTGAGCGTGGAGAGGATCATAGTTAGAAGTAAAGATGCGCTTCACATCTGGTGGAGTTTTCTCGAAAGGTGCATGGATTTGATATCATCAAGTTCAATGGAAAGAATAATTTTACATCATGGCAATCTGATGTAAAAGATATTCTTGTTAGCATGAAACAAATTAAAGCAATCAAGGAAAAGCCAACGGTCTTACCAAAAGATTGGACCTACGAAAAGCATTTGATTTTTGATATGGAGGCTTTTCAACTATTCGTTTGTGTTTGTCGAGGGAAATTATCATAATTTTAGGGTGAAACTTCGGCAAAGTTTTTGGGAGAAATTAGAGAAGCTCTACTTACAAAGGACTTGACTTCTAACTCTACTTGAGGCGTCGACTCCATGCCTTTCGGATGGCTTAATTAAAGTCTTTGAATGAATCATATTAATAGTTTAATATGATAATCTGATTTATCCAATATCAATGTTAATATCTAGGATACGATAAATCTATGATATTACTATGTTCTTTACCTCCGTCATATGAAACTTTTGTGGATTATTTGTTAAGTGGGAAAACCGAAGGAGATAATAAATTGTTTTCAATGATCAAGTTTCAACTTTTCAAGCCAAAGCCATGGGAAAAAGAAAAACAAGTTTGACGATGAAGTTGAGGGCTTCTTTGTTGATGGAGTAAAATGGTAATAAGAAGTCGAGTCGAAGAATCGTTCGATTTCAAAAGGAACGACATCGAGTGTTATTACCCACGAACCTTGGCCATATAAGAGTTGATTGTCCTAAGCTAAAGTGCAAGGATTTGAAACATAATAGGAAATCAAATCTAAGAATGTTGTTGCTTCCAATTGCGAAGGCACAGTTCGTGGAACCAATATGTGGTTTTGATCGTGAGGTTAACCAAGCATCAAAGAGTTATCTCAATGATGGTTGGATGCTCGATTCCTGCTTCGTACCATGTGTCCCATCAGGGAACGTTTCACCACTTATGCAGTAGAGGTGAACTGGGCACTGCTTTGGATGGTAACTCTAATACACTCGCAAAACACGCTTGAGCGGGTGGGCGCACGGGTTCGACTAACGCATGGTGCCATTACAACACTTTCAGAGGTTAGACGTGTTCCTGATTTGAGAAAGAGTTTGATTTAAAGTGGGAGTGCTCGAATCTTTAGAGATGCAAGTACGCTCGCCGTAATATGGATTCGCGAAGGTATACTACAGAGTAATGATTTGAAGATGACCTGGTGAAAGACATGGCCAACATATATTTCATACGAGGAGATGATTTGTTGGTAAGAGCCTACGGTTTCTCAACTCGATTGATGAAACATGTCGAGTCAACACGCTTGTAGCATATGCGCTTGGGCATTTATGATGGTGGAGAAACGCTGAGCTGCTGAAATGATGAGGTTTACTTGGAGGAGAAAAGATGTGCTAAGCTTGATTTTACGTGGAGCATTGCATTGTTGGAGGAAACAATGCAGAAGCTGCTGTAATGCTGCTGCACTACACACATGGTATCTTCGAATTACATCCATTCAGGATGTTTGGGGTCCTACTCGTAATGCGATTTGGCGGGAGGTGCAAGGTGGTTTTGTGACCTTTATCGATGAATTTTCAGCGGAGAGTTTGGCTTTACACGCAAGCAGAAAAATGAAGTCACCGAAGGTATTTAAGAAGAAGTGGGAAGGCCATGGTGGGAGAAACAAATTGGTCGTTGGTGGTCACGAAGATACGTTCCAATAATGGTGGTGAATACGCTCAAGACCCAGTGAAAGAATTTTGTGAGGAACAAGGTATCGCTAGACACTTCACAGCGAGCGAAAGGTACACCACAGCATTAAATGGAGTAGCAGAAATGAATAAATCAGACACTACTTGAGAGTAGAGCTACCGTGCATGTTGTCAAAGCGAGTGTTTGAGAGAAAAATTTGGTGAAGGTACGAAAGCAGCTTAATATGATAGCGTGCTATTTAGTGAATCGATTCACCATCAACAACCATTCGTATAAGTCACTCTATGGAAATTTGGACCGTAATCATGTAAATTATTGATTTAAAGGTGTTGGTGTCTTACTTATTTTCACGCTGTAGAAGATAAGTTAGGTGTTAGAGATAAGAAAGCAATTTCTTAGGTTATCCGAGAAGGTGTGAAGGGGTATCGTTGCATGATGCGACTTGCAAAAGTTTGTGATCAATGTGATGTGACCTTCAATGACTGAACAGTTAAAGATTCAAATTAGTTCACTCAAATGAAAAGGAGAGTACTAGGGCTGTGATAAGCGATTAGATAAATTAGACAAAGAGCTCCTTATTCATCTACTACAAAGAAGAAGAAGTTCAAAAATGAACAAGTAGAAGATGAAGATGAGGTTCCCCATCGAGAACCATTGAAAGAAATAAACCGAGATTATTCATCTTTTTGGGCATCTCAAAAGAGGCGTCAAATTAGTGCACTCTATTCGATATGGTTATGAGGACGTGTTTCTCGTGCACATTATCCATTTTCGAAGATGAGCCACGTTTGTCAGGAGGCGATGAGTGATCCTCATGCCGAGGAGTGAAAGCGCTATGGCTGATGAGGGAGATGAGTCTCTTCATAAGAATCACGGCTTGAGGAACTGGTTAGAGTTGCCCGAGGGTAGAAGCAAGATCTAAAAACGGTGCTGGTCAATTACATCGTTAAACCGCGGAACTCCGTGACTCTAAGGTGTATCAGGTCAAGGTGTACGATATATGGCAATGATATTGGTAGCTAAAGGATATGCACAAAGGGAAGGTGCGGATTACAATGAAGTTTTCTCTAGCGTCCTATTAGTCAAGCACTTTCGTCCGAGATCCTACCAGCATTTGTCGGGAACAGCTTGATCTGGAGCTCGAGCAATCTGGGGATGTCCAAGACCGCACTTCATGGTGCACTCTCTGCGTACGAGGACGTATTATATGTCACCGGCTCATTGGTTACGAGGCTGCCGTAACGAAGATATGCGTGTTTGATTTCCGAGGTCATCATGTGCGCGAGTTAAAACAATCTCCAAGACAAAAGAGTATCTCGAAAGTTTGATATGACGAGAAAGTTATAAAAGAAACAGTACGCTCATGGTAAGTCACGATCCAGTGTGTGTACTTTAAGAAGCTCACTAGATGCGAGATTTTTGTTTATCTCTTTACCTCTATCTTGATGACATGTGATTATAGACCTGCAAAGGGCAAGTCAGACAGTGCTGCTTTGAAGAAAGCAATTAAGTTCGAAGATTTGAGATGAGAGATCCGGGAATTCGCCTAAGAAGATATTGGGCATGGAAATTACTCGAGATAGTATCAAAGGGGAAGCTGGTTCACTGTTGTAAATCTTATCTTGAGAAATTGTTTTGTCGACCTGCACGCAAAATTCTAAAGCTATTAGTCTTCCATTTCCACCAAGTGTTAAGTTCTCGTTGACCAGAAGTCCTACCTACTACCGAGGAAGAAGAGTTTATGTCAGCTGAAAATTCCCTCTATATGTCCTAGTGCGTAGGTTCTTTGATGTATGCTATGGTTTGTGCCCGCTCCGGATATCTCTCAAGCTTGCTTGGATTGAGTTAGCCGGTATATGGCTAATCATCGGAGAGAAACTATTGCACGATCGTGTTATGAGTGGGAATTTTGTGATATCTTCAAGGAACTCTTCGGAATGTTGGTTTAGGGTGTCTCAAAAAGGAGCGAAATTTGAAGGTGCCTGTGGATTTGTTTGATTCCGTATTATGGCCGTGATGCTGAGATAAGTGTACGCACTTACGGATATTTTTTACCTTAATGAGGACCCGTTTGTTGGAGGCCTTATGTTACGGGCGGCCATATTGCTGTGTCTACTACGAGTGTGAGGCTATAGCTTGGCCGTATCAGCAGGTCAGCATGAAGCGTGTACGGGCTTCGAGGTTTGAGTTGAAGACTTGAGGATTTGTGCCGAGGAATCGTCATTGTGATATCACGATGACCAAAGCGCAATCCGTCTTGCAAAGAACTAAGTCTACCAGCGCGCAAACCTGGCATATTGATGTCCGTTATCATGAAATTGAGAAGTGATTGATAAATCCGGAAAAGTTCCGTCCATTGAAGATTGGTGATCAAGGATAATCCATCGGATATGTCGACGAAAATTGTCTGAAGGTCAAGTTCGAGAGTGTTCAACTTGATCAACACTTCTCCTGTCTGTTGATGCTTTAGGCGTTTTGCATGGCCACACTACCGATCTTTGTGAGATCATTGACAAGGTGGAGAATTGTTAATGTTGTCAAAGATTAAATCCTATATTCACACCTCTGGAGGTTATAGGACACTGGAATAGTAAGAAGAAAGGCTTGGCTATTATGGCACATGGAATTATCTAGTAAAGTCTTGCAACCAAGTTTACTTGCTTGCTACTGTTTCTATCCTGGATGTCAAGTATTTTACTTGAATCCCAAGTAACTTATCTAGTATAAATAGAGAGGAGCTCATTTGGAGAAATATATACCAATACACCAACTCTAAGAGCCTTATGAGTTTTTTCTCTCATACTTTCTTCTACTTTCTATTTGTAATGAGATATGGTAAATATTACTAAGAGTTATTTTAGTGTTATGGGATTAGCTTCTAGCTATTCATAAGTTAGTGATTGATCCATCAATATTTGAGTGTTTTAATTCTCACCGAAAAGTTCTATAATAAAGAGTTGATCGTGAGTCAGCACATTTGTGGATGCAAATGCACTCCGCCGAACCACGTTAATTTATGTGTTCTCGCTTTTTGTTTTTAGTATGCATCTTCTTTATTTACTTTACTTCTACATTGATCCAAAGAACTAGTGTCTTGTGAATTATTTAGCCAAGTAATCCCAACAATTATCAGTATAGTCTTGGTAAGAATTGCCAAGATTTTGTTGGTAGCTTCGTTCCCTGCCTTTGGGTAGTAAGGAGCAGACGCCTTGCGCTTGATATAGAAGGATGCTATGTAAGTCTTTGAGCATGCACTATTGCGCTAGGCGTGTACCGATATTCCGGCACACGTACATAGGTATTCCAAAGCGGTGATGATGTGCTCTTTAACGCATGGGCAAGTATAGTGGAGGCACTACGTATTTTATATGGGATTGCCTCTACCGTTTCCTAGTAGGAACACCATGCAATGTTACCTGATGTACTGTCAAGCGTTATGTATGGGACGATCTGGTGATGGGTCCAATGATGTCCAACCCCCAGTATCGGAAGGGCCAGGGAGCAGCCACGCAGTGCAGCGTGGTGTGCACGGTGATGCGTCAGAGTTTCCATGAATCGCGGCATTGTCTCACATTTCCCGTACATGCACTCTGCTCGTGTCGCTTTCCATTGCAGGCAAGTAGTAGCCTCGGCTTCATAAATTTCTTGCGACAAACAACCTAGCTTTCCTTTGATGCTCGCCATCATGCAGTTAGGCACACCTTTGAAGGGCTTCCGCTTTATCAAGAGACATGCCGGTTTGCTGTTGAAGCTTTTGCTAATAGTTTGCGATCAAAGACAAAGTATATCCCCACGACTTCTGGGTTAAACGAAGAGCTACTTTCTTTATCGCCGTAGTATGCCGTTAGTTAGATAATCGATATATGGTTCTCATAATCTTCTAAGCGTCTCAGCGACGCAGACTTCACGCCTCTTGGGGAGCTCTTCGGGCAACCGACAATTGTCTTGGAGTGTTTTAGCTGTTCAGCCATGTCTCGCCGATGAGGAACCTCGCCGCCCATTCTCCGTAAATTAAAGATGATGGACGTAAGCGTGACCACAGTTTGGGAATGTATCTCTTCCAATTTTTCTTGATATCATTTGGGCTAAGCGTCTGCAAGTCCGCCCTAAGTTGTGATGAAATACAAGTCTTAGTCAAGTAAAGTATAAATTTTGTAACATTTTCCACGAGAGAGTTGTCTTTCTTCGGTGGGCGTTGAGGTCCGCTATTATCACTCAATGCCTAATCCACCTCCATAGCAGCCTCTTTCCTCTGCCATGGGTGAAGCTTTGATGATAGTGATAATTTCTAAATCTCCATCGCAACATTTAGCTTTGACGCCCATCATTATAAGCTAGTGCATCCGCATGCTTGGCTGACTAGGCGCCCCATGTGTTCTATGGTCAAAACGTCGCATTAGCCGTTGAGCTTTATCACGATAAACCTCCAGAGTTGGCTCCTTCACATGGAAGTCGCCTTCCATTTGGTTCATAAGAATCATAAGTCTCCCGTGATTAGCGTCAGGTCACTTGATGCCCATTTCCAATGCCATTTGCATCCCGATGAGAAAACTTTCATATTCCGCGTTGTTTGGTGCAAGGATATTCCAGTTATGTAGGCATATGGTTTGAGTTTACCTTGGTGATTCAAAAACGATTCTGCGCCTCCGTAATCCCATAGGAAGGAACCGTCAAACGACATCTTCCATTTTGGAGGGGCATTTTTCCGGCTATAGCGATCTCACCTCGAGATCGTATGAATGTCAAGTATCCGATCATGGGGAAGGCCAGAAGGTCTCAATCGCTTGTCCTCGACTCTTGGGGTCGTATTGGTGTGTGAAGTCAATTCAGGAGCTGCATTGACTATCATTTTGACTTGCCGATTGAATTAGTTGTCTTGGTGAATGGGATAGATGATTGAAGTTGCTTTGCCACAAACACTAACATTTATGCTTTAGGAGATATTAGCGTATCTTACTTGTGGCTGCAAGGATTAATGGTAATCATGCTTCTCCATTGGTGTATACCGACTAAATGACATCTTTCAAGGTTTTGCCTGTAATAAAATGGGGATGAAGATTAGTTCCTCCCATATCTTGGGCGATAACCAACACTCCGATTGAAGTTTCTAAGATGTGCCAAATACGAAGAGGTTCTCCTTTGATGGGCGGAATGAAGATGTACGGGTGGGTGAGCCATTTTTTGATTGCGTGAAAGTCTCTTGTTGCTCTACTCATCTATGCAAACTTAGATCTTTTTTTAAGCATTGGGAAGAAGTGATTTAGGTCTCAGGCTAATCCCGGGATGAAGCGCCTTTACAGGAGACTTTCTATCAGCTTTGAAGTTCTTGTTTGTTCTTTGGAGGCATTGATTTGATGGCCTAAAACTGTGATCCACCTCTCGATCCCTTTGCTAAAGGACTCGATGTCCCAAGAATTTTCCTCGTGACTCCAATCACACATTCGTCGGGTTCATCTTTAGATTGAAATTTCGACATCATTTGGAAGGACTCGACGAAGATGTTGGGTGAATTCTTCGCTTCTTTGCTTTAATCACAAGATCATCCACGAAATCCTCAACAGTTTCATGGTTCATGTCATGAAATATAGACGTCATCGCCGCTGGTAATGTGCGCTCCCGGCCATTCGTCGACCCGAACGGCATGACAACATAGTAGAGATTCCTACTATGGGTGTGGAAAATGTTGTCTTGGTTGCGTCAGTCTCTTTCATCCTTAGCCAAGATCTGTAACCACTATGCCGCGTCCATGAATGTGTGTGTAAGCATGTCATAACCACATGTTGCATCTCTGCCACGCCGACGTTAGGGAGTGAGGAATCGCCTTTTGCGGCAACCTGGCCATGATTCGGTCTCGAAATCCACGCAGCATCGAAGCGGTCCCGCTTCTGTTATTTTTCCATCGGTACAATGTCAACGGCCACGTTGGGTAATGTATGGGCTTGAAGTATACCCCGCACTCTAGCATGACGCTTCTACATCCGCTTTATCCGCGCCTCGGTTCCATGTAGATGGAACTGGCATCGTCTGAGGCTGCCTTATGCAGGCACTACCTGTTAGGGTTGACCTTTCAGTTCACTGATGACAGACAAGGCGAGGTTTAGACCCCGGCATATCTCGTAAGACCAGGATAAAACATCTTTGTCGTATTCTTTCAAAGCAATTCATGTAGCCCTGTAGACCTACCACTCTCTCTGCAGGAAGCTGCCCCAAGTTCAATCCATTTTGGGTCTTCCTCGTCCCCAAATTGACCTTCTGCGTTGCTTCATCGTTCTGTGGGAGGCGCGTTCTTCATCATGACTCTCCCAGGCGTGCGGGCGTCCTCAACTCTCAAAGTTTCCATCGCCCGGGTGATGCAGAACTACGCCGTTGGGGCTTCCCACTAATTGCTTCTCAACGCGCACATGAGCGCTCATCCGGACGAGACACCTTCTGGCACGCCGCTTGTAAACATGCCGTTTCACGTAGTCCCTAGTGCTCCTTATTGGTACGTCGCCTCCTCGATTTGGAATCGGAGTGGAGTGGATGCGGGTCACTACCTCGCTTGGTTCGCTCACACCGTCAATGAAGGCTGCTTCAGCATAGCACGCCTCTGGTAGGCCTTTAGAGATGTTTATATTATGGCTACGATAACCGCAAAGTGCACGGAAGCGCCATCGGAGACGCCGCAAGTACGTGGTCTAACCACGAGACTTGTGGTTATCGATTGGATCTAAAACTGTGCTAAACTGATTCTAGTGAAGTATGTAACATAAATTGAGGTTTTGGCTGCCGATACGCTAAGATGAAATGTAGTGACTCTAAACTAAGGTAAACAATGAGGGTATGGATTTATTCTTCAAATTCACCTCTAACTCCTATTGTGAGTTCAACTCGAGTTGAATGTCTTGTTCCTACTGTTGAAGACATAAGGCAATATGTCAATTCACCGCTTATCTCGGAGCCTCACTAATGATACTTCAAATATCATCTAAGGTAATTAACCCTAAGTACGGATTGTCCTATTACACAACTAGTCGTAAATTAGTATTGTAAAAGAAGCAAGAGTCAAAACACTCTCAACTCAAGATTAACCTAACTACATGCATACTTGGCATGCACCGTGAGAGAAAAGAATTGGAGGTGTTAAAATTGAATCCTCTTATCAATTAAGCACTAAGAACAATTTAATAATAATTTGGAATTAGGGTTTCATTGAAACCCCAACAACTTAAATTAAAACATCAAATGAAATTAAACTAAAAATTAAACCTAAATTGAAGCATCACAGCCTGTGCATGGAGTTTTCTTTATCACCCTCACTTCTATTTATACATGCAATTCCCTCAAACTAATTTCATTCAAAACAAATTAAAATAAATAACTCTCACCACTTCTAGAATCAGCCTCTTGTCGTGCGGCTCGAGAACTCCATCACTTGATTGATTGGGATCGAAACCTAGTTCTAGTTTTCTCATTTAGCTTCTGGTTGAGAAGCTAAGAGAGAGAAAACCTAGACCCTAGAGGGTATGCGGCTGTTGCAGAGTAAAGGCTGGTGGGCGATGGGAAACATGGTAGGGAGATGATGGAAGGTGTGGTGGTGTTGTCTCCGCTGGGGGTGGAGAGGGAAGGAGGAGTGGAGGAATGGGCTCCGCGAGACGGGGGAAGCAGAGAGTGGAGAAGAAGAAGAAAATGGTACGGTCGATCAGGTATAGCCTGCAGTGCCGATGGATTTGTTGTGAGAGCATGGACGAGCGGATTGCCGATGAAACGAGCGTGAGACGAAGCATTGGATCGTGGCGATGAAGAAGATCTTAACGGCTCGAGGTGATTTGGAGGATCTGGGTGATCATTGCATGGAAGCGGCAAACTCGATGCGAAATGGAGGCAGCGACCGCTGGATGAGAAGATAGAAATCTCGATTCAGCTTGGAGTGGACCGGGCTCCGAATCACGAGTCGTGCAGAGTCACCGGGTCTAGCTCAAGCCCATATCTTGAGATGAGTTGCTACTTGTCAGTTGCAACCTTCGCTGTGTGGAGCTTTGGCCGCCTCATAGACGCTGACTCAATTCTTTGCTCTTTGGCTCCTCGCGATTCTCTCGAGCTTTATTTATTACCTAAAACACAAAATTAATTAATCTAATATTTATTCTTGAAAACAAAGAAAACACAGAATCTCCGATAATATCGTTCTAGCGTAAAAGATGAGTAAATGCCAATAAAAGGTGTATAAACATGCACTATTTGGCACTCATCACCTCATCGTGAGAAGGATTCTGGCTCGAACTTTCTCCTGTTTTCCTCGAGATGAATTTCGCATTGATGATAAGTGACGACACTATTCCATGTTTGTGCAAATATGTCTTCTTTAGCGAGGATGTGGTATCTTGGTCAATTGATCCATTACATGAAAGGGCTCAATTGCGCTGATTGGGCCAACTCGACTCCGGAGGTTGATCGTCCCACCGTATGCCGCTCAAGCCAAAACCTTGGATCCTCGTCCTGGAATTTAATCTCCACTTATTTTCTCCGCCAATGCTCTCTAAGATATGCAAGGGTATCAAGTTGATGGACCTTTGAGATCAATGAATGCTCACTGGAAGTGTCTTTTTACTTTAGCCGAGATACAAGAAAGTAAGCGTGTATGGTCGCTATTCACGGCTTTGTATTCTTCACAAGGTTATAACGTTAGAAATGGGTACTTTCTATCCAGGTGGAGTTCATCTTCGGATGCGATTCTTGTTAGGAATATCGGCGAAGTGTCTTTGGCTGATCAAACCCAAAGCATCGAAGAAGTTTGAGAAAAGGGGCCTTTGCCACCGTTTATTTGCCTTCGGTTATGCCACTTGATGATACGCTTATATTTATTCCTCTTAGCCACCTCCATTAGACACTCCTCTCACTTAGGATCGTGAGTTAGGCCGCTGCTGTGTTGAGCCTGCACTATTGTAAAGTATGCCATTACCCCGACCGAAATTTCTCCATTAGTTGTTTGTTGTAGAACGCCCAGTTGGACACGACATTCCCTAGTAGGATGGTCTACCCTTCCGTGGAAGAGACAATAGTGTGATTGTGTTTGTCCCGGCGATTGACACTTTCTAAGGTTCCGGAAGACGATGTCACCTTTTGCACCCATTATTTTAGCAAAGACCACCGCCTTTGTAAGAACATGGGAATCTGTGGCCTTGCTTTGTCTCCTTTCCCTCTCCTATTGTCATCGATATACCCTCGCCTCTTTGGCGCCCCTAAACCTTCTTCCTTAGCATAGGCAACCGCATTGGAACCATGATTTCTCCCTTGCCGCCTCAATCTACTCATTAGTTTCCTCTATAAGTCTCAGCAAAATGCTTCTCAAGATCAACAAACATGGTTATTTTTAGCGTTTTCTGAAACATCCGAGCGTGTCTCTGGGCTCAAGCATCGATATACAGGTGTTCCCTGGTCCCTCTTCTGTGTACCCTCACACCCGGCATTTGAGAGACTCAGCTTCTAAAACGTCTCGCAATGGTTTAAGCCTCTCTCTCCTCTTCGTGGCTTGGTGCTTCCCAGCCGAAGTGTAAATCTTCACGGTGACTGGAGTAAAACTTGCATGACCGCCCTCGTTGCATCTCTTGCATTCCCACGATCGAATATTGTTGGGTTTCAAGGGCATGTACTCAGTGAAAGCGCCTCCCGGCCGGTGGTTTTCCAGAATTACCTCCTTTGCTTACAACCTCGTCCTGGGCGACTGCCATTGGCAGCTGCTGGTAAGCTCGGCATGTGCACTGTCACGCCGCGTTAATCGCCTCCCCGAACAACCTCAAACTTCTTTGGTCGGTCTTGTAGTCTGGCCGTGGCATTGGTCTAGAGCAGAGTTTCGAGCGGGATAGGTGATGTTATGTGTATGTGCATTAGCTTGGAGTCCAAAGATGTGCCATACTATTCTTCGAGCATCTTAGCAAACTTTCCGTCCGATATGAGGCAAACAGATGGACTTAGTCTAACTGTCACAGGCGGCTAAGCGGTCAATTGCTTGATCACCAAGTATCGCCATGAGGAGTCCGAAACCTTTGCAGTCATGGTCGTTAAGTCAGCCCTTCAGGATTCAACGGCTAAGCGAATCCAAACCTTAACTATCGATATCCTCCAAGTGGTGGATCAATGGCCGCCAGATCGTGCTAAAAGAGCATTGTTTCGGCGATCGCTCTCTTCTATGTCCAGACAACAGCTCTGGTCTACGATGAGCTGCCCATACACGCGTGGTCGAGCCTGGCGTAGTCAACCCATAGGTGTCCATGTGATGAATTGTGCGCTAAACTAATGACCTAATCTCCCATTGTGGTCGCTAAAATGTACACGAGAAGGAATATATCAGTGGTACTGAGAGAAGTGAGTTGCTAGAGACTAGTTCCTAGAAGTAGAACACAATTTCCCCAATGATATCACCGAGTCCTTTCGTTGGGTAAAGGACCCTATTTATAGTTATTTCAAATGGGAAATGTTAGGTGTGTGTCCTTTCTATTTCCTATCTTGTCCCCTTCAAACAGACAGCCAGACTAGATCCTTCTAGAAGACATGTCTAATCTGTAAGACTTTCCTTTGGGAGATAAGGGGATAACTAGATAGTCCCTTATTAGATGGGGTGCTATTTCGTACCTTGTTTGGAGTATGCAAAGGCAAGTAATTTTTCCTTAGTGTTTTTCGCATATCTACAATTAGCAAGGTTCTCGTATTTGCGTATATATATGCACATAATGCCATCTACATCTTGCTGTATTCTAACATTCATAAAGAAATAAAAAAGCGAATGGCGTTGGGGAGCCTTCCGATATAACAAGGATTATACTTTATGGTTACTGACATATCCATCGGCAAATTGGATCGTATGTGTATGCAAACACCGGTATGAATTCCTTAAACTCCCGAGGTTGTTACGATTACATGCATCATCAACATGCTTTTGGAAAACAACAAGTTTAGTGTCCTCAGCTTGAATCATGTACTTAACGATCAGTATTCATGTAGCTGATGGCAATTTTTATATTATGTATTTTAATGTAAAATCCTCCATCTTACCATATGGCGGTTAAAATTGATACCCCTACCGATTTGATCCAATTATAGATGACGTTAATCCTCTACCTGATATTATTACATGTGAAGGTATAATCGGCTTACTTGACGTTGAGGATAAAATCGTTGTGGAATCCATCAACCCGAGAATACACGCTCATAAACCATCACGAACCCTATAATGAAAACTCCTATTCCGGATATTGTTTGTTTCGCTTAAGTGAAAATTGATGATTACAAGTTGTTCTTGATAAAGGCTTCATTTACGATATTCTCAAGTTTGGGTTAGTAGATTAGGTTCAAATTCATGGAATAGAATCGAGACATAACTTATGATATGTTTCAAATTACGTTTTGCCTGCCTTAAATGGAATTATTCACGGGGTGAGAAACTATGAAGTTATAGTTTCGTTCGATATGGTTGAAGAGCGAACCTTAAAAGAATTCCAAATACCCAGTTGCTATCTTGATGTCGAGTCGAAGTCATATGTGGAGTCGAAGTCATATGATTATATGGAAGTGGGTGTTCTTGGAGAGGACATTTACCTATTAGTTAATCCTGAATGTCGGGGCAACATTGATCTCTGGGTGACAAAGATTGCACGTTGACTTGAGTTCTTAATCCATTGTTGTTGATGGTGGATTTTCATTTAAGGTTAAAATTGTAAAAACCGTAAAATCATACCGACATCTTGTAAAAGATAGCTATTAATAAGTATGACATCACTTAATTCACCTAATGGAGCATGTGGCAATAATCCCATTCTCGAATACACGAAATTCATCCGTGCTGGAGCAATAGCAACAATCCCATATAACTCAGAATTTCTAGCATTATTAACAACGCGTTAATCACCTCTTGTATTCGCATCATTATCGCTGCATGATGATTTAATCGAGTGTTACTCTTTACAAGAGCAACACGAACCTCCAAGCATTATAATGAAACCATGTACGAAATACTCCGCATGTGCCGACTCTCACTGCGGTTATACTAGCCCCGAGCCCCTGGGTGTGCTATACTAGCTCCGATTGAGCATCCGACCGACCGTAGACAATGATAGACTGTCAGCCATCCAACTCCACAAGCATGATCGATGACCCGCATCAATTCCATCACCCTGCCAGTGTATGGAATATCCACCGCCAACCAACGCGACCCTCGCATGGCTCGCCTCCGCACTCGGGCCTAGCTTGCCAAAAACGTCCAAAACCATGAAAGGTGAGGGCTAAAAAGCCCTAAATTAGGCTTGCGTATATTACATGTGTCGTGAAACAAGCCTCAACCATCCATCTCGCAGTGCATAGATGGGAGGGTGCAGTATGTAGATTCAAAGGGCCCAGAGGTCAACACAATCACCGTGGGCTCCGCTTACATACTCGACTAACTCCAGCCAGACTAACCACGGCTATTCCACTCCGTGGCGCCCGAATGAAGCAATGAAGACATGACCGTGAGACTCAAAGTTAGGGTTTCGGCATCACGAGCCCATCTTTATCCTCAAAGCACGAATGGAGGGTCCTGCATGATTAAGTAGGTCCGGTCATACCAAAGATGACCACCGTGGGCCCATCTATCCCTCACCCGACCTACTCGAGGCATATCATGCCCGGTTATTCCAAGACGCCGCCAAATAGCGTGGTCACACCTCCCAAAACCGCAACCATCTCGCCGCCTCAACTCGGGCCGACGACCTGAGTGGTCTGGGATCACGCCATGGATAGTCAGTGTAGGCGTGGAACACCAAATTACTACTTACACACTGTAATGGCCGGCCAAGACCGACCAAGTTAGGTCATCTTGGAACGCCGCGCTGAAGTGAAGCATGGCGCGCGGCCTTGGCGTGTACCAAATTTTATTACAAAATCGGGACACTCCTCCACCACTTTTGCATACCAAATTGAGGCCTAGATCGCACCTTCATGGGATGTAGAGATACTGGACGCAGATACACCGGCATGTCAGTTTCTACACGACGCCCTGGTCTGGCCCCTTTCCAAAATCCTTCCCATGCTTGGTTTCGACTGTGGTTAAGAGTGATGCTCGCGCACCTCTTCAAAACTCCTAATTCATTAACTACCGCATATGAGTGTCTCAAAGATCATCTCGTCCGCGTCCAACCTCACCAAGCTCGGTTATACAACCCCGTCGTCGGGGTTAGCACTGGCCGCGCCGAAGGCCATGCTAATCACCGCCTGCCACTTTACACACACCTGTGATGCAGGCAAAGACTACGCATAAAACACACAATGCATACTTCACAAGTATCAACTTCCGAATAACGCAGCTTATTCACCTAAGCATTACATGCTACCTTATGTGGGTCCCACGCATCTGCACACACTCGCGCACGATCAATCATGTCACAACCGGGAATACATACTGGGAGTATTGGTCTGCCGGCATACGCCATGGCAGCCGTGCAACGCGCTATCACAAGAACGTGCCAGGAAGTCATGGATCGTTGTTGAGATGACAGGAGAAGTGGGCAAGAACCGGCCGTGTGACACCAACACAGCACCTCCACCACTCCATCACTCCGCTTCCTCCACTTCCCACGAGAGACGTGGAATAAGGCTCTCAAATGACTTGTATAAATAGGTTCTCCTCCCTATTCTCCAAGCACAGAGAAAAATAGGACACAAGAGAGCCAACAGCACGAGTTCGATGTAGACAAAAACCAAGTGTTGGCTAAGAACGTGTTCAAACACTCCGCTGAGATCACACATCAATCGTGAGCCCGCTTCACCTTCTCAGCATGTCATAAGCAAGCCAACACCTTCACAATCTCTGGGCACCTTCTTCGCTTCCTCTCTCCCTAAGATCAACCCCGTCTCCTTTCACTTTGCGACCGAACAAGTCTCGGGAATCTGCCATTTCTTGGTTTCAAGCCTGACTTCTGGCACTGCATTGGGATTTCTCGAACCTACAAAGCACTCACTGCGCAAGAGGCTTCATTTGTTTAGGGTTTAGATTCATTCCTATCCACACACCCCAAATTACCAAATCCTCGGCAGAGTAGTTTTCACCCATAAACAACCGAGTGCAACACAACAGGAGGTTGATCTCTGCTTGCAAAAAAATTGAATTCTCAATTTTTCGGCTCTTCGCCTCACGATGTATCCTCACCCGAAGTCCGGGCAGTGGTTCGGGAGGACAAGGGAAGTAGCAGCGAGAATGCCGAGGATGTCTTGGCAACTGCCGTGATCACCATAAGGCAAAGTGATACATTT